>JAPDFK010000295.1:0-59327 GCA_027569635.1 Lasiosphaeriaceae sp. G1095 | reverse complement strand
GTGTGACCGCCTGACTGGGTTATATTTAAATTTTTGTACTCCCCCACCCCCACACAGCCTTTTTGACTTCCCATTTGATAAAAAATAAAAAACAAAAAAACACCACCAAACTCTGGCCTGTTTGCCCAACAGGCTCCCGCCCGGGGGTTACATTTTCTTCCACTTTCTTGTCCACCCCCCCCCCCCCCCCCCCCCCCGCGTTAGCTCTTGTTTATTTTCGTTGCATCCTAGTTCAATATCTAGTACCTGTTGGCTTAAGATATACGGCAACCATTCAGAACAACACCCGTTTCGTACCCTACCTACATCTACTTCTCCGTTTCAGACGACCCTGAGCCGGGGAAAGGGGACATCGCCACATCAAAGATGGCTTCGCGCATGCCCAACCCAATCCCCATGCTTGCTCATCTACCAGAGTTTGACAACTCACGCGTGTTCGCTGGAACCCTTCGATCCACGGATGACCCCGCCCGGACAGCGACATTCGGCTTGATCCTTATGGTCCCGCCTAGCGATTTTCAGCACGATCCATTTGCTGCTATCCTGACTGTCGACCGTCTCGTGGGTGCAGCGGACTCGTACCACGAGAGCAGATTCCAAGGCGCCGTTGGCCAAGATCAGAAGGGAATGGGGTCCCAGTTCCAGCCGCCGGCAGACGAAGTCAAGGACTGGCAAATCATTCGAGTGCAGAAAAGGTGTCGTCTCAGCGAAGGCAGGTACCTCGACTGGGCATTGGCGGAGCCCCGACAAGTGAACGATTCCGGCGCCTGGCCCAGGTGGAGGTTCCCCGACAGAGTCGCTCGGACGCTCAATGCCCTCGGCTGTGAGGTGGCTATCATTTCTGGCATCCCAAACCGGGGTGTGCTGTATGGCCGCATCGTGCCGCTGCCGGCGGTAAACAATCCTACGCAGCAGCAGTGGAATGTAATCTTAGACAATAGCAGTAAGTACTAATCTAATCTACTTTACTTGGTAAAATGCCAATCAAGAAGAAGAGGAAAAGAAAGGAGATGCTAATTCAGCCTAATTATTTTTTTGCAACGATGTGAAGGCTTCCTGGATGGCGAATGCGGATCTGTCGTGGTGGACAGGAACAATACCAAGACCTTTGGCCACTTGATTGATATCATTAATCACAATACGGGCGAAGTTGCCCCAATAAAGGACGTCCTTGCGCAGATTGATCTCTGTTTCGGGGCCCAGGGCGAAAAGACCAAGATTCTTGCGTCGTCGTGAAAGACGCTGCCTGCAAGGCGTGGTATAGGTTGGGGGGATGGGAGGAATCTTGAGGAGGATCACAATCATTTTGTCCTTTCCTTTCCTTTCCTTTTCATCTTTTCATTTCTTCGTCCCTTTGTTCTTTCCTTTCTTCCTTGCTTGAAAGCCTGGGATTCCTCAACCCAGGAAAGGAAAAAAAAAGGTCAAAAAAGAAATTGGTTTGGTCAAAAGGAGGGAGGAAGTCTTTCTTTAAATTTCAGATTTACTCTCAAAAGCAATCAGTACTTTCAGAATTCGCAATTTGTAGTGAATCGAAGGCCTTAGACGCTTCAGACTCGTCTTGTCTATTTGCACCCAAAGTTAGTCTTCACAAGGCTACCACTTAATGCACGAAGGGGCAGGAACTGTGAAGAAGTGTTTGTAGACCACCCATACTATGAAAATAAAAGAGAGACACAGGCTCCCCGGGCTCTGGGATGGGTTCCATAGTTTCCCCACTGTTTTATTTGATGTTGATAATAGCACCTGCTTGCAATGCGTTAAAGTACGCCTGACCCAAGCCAGCCCGGGAGAGTTTGAGAACCCAGGACCCCTAGTAGAGCATATGGCAGAGCAGAGGTCCTAATAGAACCTGCAGATGCCTTATGCAGCTCTGGTAGAACAAACTACCAGAATACGTCTGCCGTTGCAGCCAAAAAAAGATAACGAAAAACCAAAATGACTCTTCCTTCACCGAGCCCTCAAGTTCCCCCGCACTCGTAACAGAGTCCACCTGCTTCAACTTTGAGGCCATCATGGAAGCTGTATACATGCACAGCTTCACTTGGGCTTACTCTCCAGTGTCGTGACCCATTCATCCTCGCACCCGACATCCCTCAGAAACGCCCAGGTATCGTACTCCTCTTCCTTCTGCATCAGGTTCCACACCACCGACTGGAACTTTTCGACGTCCGAAACGCGGGCAAAGTCAACGAGCACTGTGCAGACCATGGCCCACGCATATGCCACGGTAGGGTCGAGGGTTCCTTCGTGCCTGCGAAACTCGATGGTCCCCTTCACGGGCTTGTACTCGGCCGAGAGGGAAACATGGTCAAAGTTGTATGCTTGCCGGTTTCGGTCGTTTCGACTCGACAGCAAGCGCAATAAGTCTTCCACATCGTCTTGTGACCAAAGCTCCTTGAGGATTTTTTTCATGTTCGCCGCATTACAGCGATTCTTTCCAAACTCTTTGACGCCGCCTCGCGAACGCGCCTCATCAAGCGGGTACTTGACCCAAATATCGTAATCTGCCGTGGACTTGGTTGGACCGGATATCCCCAGACCTCGGTCGAGTTCAGTAGCACTAAAGTCCTTCGCATAGCTGCTTTGCACACGTCGGTTTCGTCTGTAGACCTTGTCAAGGCGAGCCTCGCCAAGCCACATGATTGTGGCGAGTTTCTTGATTGTCAGGGGAGAAAACGTGGTAAGGATCGGAGGGGGGCCGCTTTCGAACTGCAAGAATCTGCCCACATGCACTTGGAATGCGCAGTCGTTGTTGCTCTCGGCCGTGATGGGTAGCTGGTAGTCGCCTCTCACGTCGACAGATGTAGAGTACCCCCCTCCGATGCCGCCGCTAGACCACAGGATAGTCTCGAGACTGTTCTTGATGTCGCCCTTGTCCGCCGCCTAGAGAATGGGCGAGTTTACCTCGACCCCGATCAAGGTGTATCCCTGTGCCTTTTTGTGACCTTCATGCTTCAAGCTCTCGTCGCCTTTCACCTTCCAACGCCACTTGGGCTCGCAATTCGGGAAGTGCGAGTTGATGGTGTTCTCCACATGACGATGAACATCAGCGGTTGTCTTGAATCGCGGAAGCTGGGAATTCTTTTCGTTGCACTTTAAATAAAACTCAAACTCGAGCCCGATGGAGAGGTGGCCATCATTGTCTTGGCCGTCGGCGGGGATTGGGGGAGGGGGATACAGCGGAGTGGCCATAATTACTGAGCGTGGACGGGAAGGAATCTGATGCCGTTGAAGTCAATGAGATTCTGAGAGTCACCAGCCAGCCAGGTAATGTGCTTGCGGATGGCTAGAGGTCGAGGAGCAGAGAAATGTGGGAATGGCTGGTTTTTGTACCTTTCTGGGGAGGCCGTAAATCGCCTTCTTGTGCAACGTCGAATGGTCATTTGACAACTCCGCCGAAACGGACAAATTTTGCGAATGACCAGGCACTGTGTTTCCAGTTCAAAATAGAAAACAGATGGCTCGGATCCCTGCCTGCGGAGCCTCGCGCTTGGGACAAACGTGAAGAACGAGGCGGCCAAGGGGCCACTTGCCCACTGCTCAAGGACACTCGGTGGGAGAAAGGGGGTGTGGCAGAAGCATGTTGCAAACTGACAGAAAAACAAAATCACATGTTGATGGAGAAGGCGCACACCTCACCGGTGTAACATACTCCCTTCTCCCGCCACATGCAGATATACGTGCCTCCGTGCTGGCCGCTATGCATATATACCGGCTGGCAGGGCCGCTATTTCGCTCATAATATAGCACGATGAGAAGCCTTTGAGGCTTCTTGGGTTTATTATACGCATCACTATGTGGGTTAATAGGCGTTAATTATGATCAAAAAGTCAACTGGTCTTCAACATTCTAGTAGACCATGACGCTCTAGGGTTAGGCAGTGAGCAACTCACAGCACCTCTTAACAAGCAAGGGCACTGATCAGATAGCTGATACGGGGGAATGCACATGCGTCGACGACCACGAGGTGCTATGGGACTGGCAGCCATGTATGACTCATGACGTAAGACAGAATTTGCCCCTTTTTCTCCCTGACCGTGTCTCGATCCTCAGAGTCCACCACCTTTTTGTTTATCGTGCTGATCTCGGGTTGTCTTAACATATGTGGAGATTGCCATTATTACCAACCGCCCTGGTTGAATCCGTCACACGCGTCCAGGATAGAGGCTTGAGACCACTGTGGCCAATGTGCTCAGGGATGTAAATGCTACAGCGCAGGCTTGTGCGGTCGGTGTAAGGCCTCTTTAACTCCCTTGAACACATGCTCAGAAGCCCTAAACGCTCTTATATTCTTCTTTGAATGCCTTATATGCCTTATAATTTGGCACGATGTCCATTCAGGCACTGTGGAGGGTACCTCCTGTCTTTTGGCTCGAGCCTAGTAAAGCTCTGTACGCAAAGTGTACCCCGCTTGTTCGTAAACCCGTTTGAAATTCTCAGTCTTGGACCACACTTTCTTAAAAGAAAATATTACGTTTAGTTCAGGGGTAACTGAAGTCATATTTGGATTCTTGGAGTTGACCAATCAATCTGTTGAACAAAGTACAGTAATAATATTAAATTGACAGATAGATTACAATGACAACGGAACGATATGTGTCGTGGTGGTGGGAAAAAAAACGACAAAGGAAAGCAACGCGTGCCGCGTGTCCTGTAAACCAACCCAACTTGCCCACATCCCGTCATCAACGACTTCCCGGCTAGACATACACATTATTAATCCAAATGACCCTGGTATCTCTTCATCCAGTGCAAAGTACTTCGCACCAGTCTTGATCATCGCCCATTGACATCAGTGCACACCACATCAAGCCCCCTCAACATTCGTCTATACAAGCAGCCACTCTTGGTTTGCGACATGCGTGTAGTTGACACTCCACCTTGACTTGACGTTGACGGTCCCATTAACTCCATGCCCATTCACACCCTTATGAGTATGGTGATGATCACCTCCAAAGAGAGCATCGCCGTCCAGCCGCCACTCCCATTCCCGCGGACCCACATACATACCAATCATGTCGTCGGGCTTGCCCTTGTTCGCAGACTTGGTCCACGTCTCGGGCGCTGGGCCCTTCAGCCCAGCCTTGCCTAGGTGACCCTGAAGGCGTGAGTGAAGATCGACAAGTTCGTGCTCGGGCTTCGTCCATCCGCCGAATCGTAGGTGAGCTCGCTTGAGAAGTTCGAGCTGCCAGCTTGCCGTCTTTGCAAGGTCCTCGAGATTTGGCTTGGCTGGGAGAGTGAGCTTTATACCACTTTTATTGCCGTTTCCATTCGACTGGTAGTAGATTGGAGGCTTGCGTTGTCTCCATTCGTCTTCGCGGAGAGCTGCATCAATCTCACGGAGAATTTGCTCGTGAACAGATATGCACCGGTCTACACGATCATCTGCCGTATACAAGGCAGCTAGCATCTGCTCCATTTCAACTGAAATCGGGTCAAGAACGCCACGGCTGCGACGTAAATTGTAGCAAATGGTCTCAGCAAGTTCGATGGCAGCTAGAATGTTGTTGGCGGCGACGTGCGAATGCACCAGCAGCCGCCCGACGCTGAGAATCCGGCCAATATCCCAAGTCTTCTGGACCTCGCGGGACTGCCAAAGCTTCAAGAGAAGAATCTATGAGAGAGATTGTTAGTTTTGCGATCTCACCATCCAACTTTAACTCGTCCTGGAGGGGTGTGGGTGTCGAACGTACCTCAAGTTCTCCGTAGTTTTGTTGACTTCCGAGGAGGCGCACAATTCCACTCAGGTCCTCGAACTTCAAGCGCACAAAGTCAATCCGGTTTGATTTGAAAATAGCCAGGGCCTCGCTAGTAATCTCTCTAGAAAGCTTCAGGAACTCTGCCAAGAGATTGGCGTCGCTGGGCTTGTCGACATCGATGCCAGCCAGCAACTCGGCGAGTTTGTACGCATACTGGACGCGATGCAAGTCGGAGTAGAAACGTTGCTTGTTGGCAAAGTGGAAAGTGCACTTTGCAACCTCGAGAGCCTTCTTGAACTCGCCCAAGCCAAGCAAAGCCGCGACCTTGGCATTTCCAGCCTTGCAAGCCAGCGCTGCAAAATCGACCTTGGCGTGGTCCTCGGCGAGGCAACCCGACAGAGCTAGGTAGAAAAGGCGCGTGTAGTCGTCATGAGTTGTGATGAAGGCTGAGTATTTGGTCTTGAACAAGGCAAACAACCTCTTGTCGAGCACAACAAGCATGTGTTCCTGCTTTTGCTCGACCCAGAAGGCGCGCAACTTGAACCCGCACTCCAGCACAACCTCGGCCTTGGTATCGACCTCGAAGACTCTCTTGTACTGCTCGTAGAGTGAGATCTCCAAAAGAGTGGTGGCCATGATTTCCGAGAACGACGTGACACACTTCTCGACAATGAGTTGCTCAAATGACACGAGGAACACAAAAGCAACCTTGCGGATTGACGACGTATGCGGGTCGCAAACGATGTCCATGCTGATCTCAAAGTCTTTGCCAAATATGATCAGATGCCGCAAGTGATGCACGAGACGTAGACCCTTCTCGGCTAGACCTGCAGTGATGTAGATCGAGGCCAGAGTCGCTGCGGCATAGTAGAGAGACATGGAGCCGCATGTAGCCGTAGAAACTGCAAAGAATGCCGCTTGAAGCAGATCAACAATCTTGGTGTGCGACTCCTTGCTGTTGAGCTTCTGAGACAGAATGATGACGTCCTTCAGCTTGAGCAGTGTGTGTTCATGCCAGCAGCCCAACTCTATGGTCAACTGAGTGTAAGCCTCGCGACAGATGGCAATAGCTCGCTCGATTGTCGCAGTGGTGATGGTTTTTGAGGAGCCAGAGGTGATGATAGTCACATAAATTTTTGACAGACGTTTCTTGACGGTGTTTATTGTCATTTCTGTGGTTTTTGTGGTTTTCATCTTTGTCGTCGTCACTCGCTTGATGACCTCTTCGTAGATTGTGACCGATTCGTGGTGATGCTTCTCGTGTCTCTCGCAGATCTTGGCCAGGCAGATCATGGCCATGATGACAATGGACGCGGTTGATCCATACACGACTGTGACAGTCTCGCGAAACTTCACTGTGATATCATAGAGAACGGAGAGCTCCACTTTGGCGTGAAACTCCAGGACGTAGGTGTACTTCTCATAGATCAGCTGGATGATCTCCTCAGAGAAGAAGACTTCCTTGTCATGGTGAATAAAAGTCTCCCAAAGAACACCACAGATGTGTTGGAGTTCCGTCCAGAGTTTCCTCTCGTGATAGTACCTGACCAAAATGATGGCCGCCTGGAACGCATCGTGATGGCAATGCTTGCTGTGCTTATTCAGGGCCGTGACAATCTCGATGTAGTAGTCATACGCATCGCTGCGCCCCAGAAGTTCGCAATGGGCAGCCAGAGCATACAGGATCTTGATAGTCAGCTTGTGCGAATGGCCGAGCTGCTTGCGGTACCGGGCAAGAATCTCAACATAGAGCTCGATCACCCTGCTGTGGCGATGGTGCTCCTCGTAGAAATGAACAAGCACAACAAGACTCTCCTCAATCCTGACATCCTCGATGTGCAGAGAAGCAAGACAGGCGTGGAAAATGCGCAGATAAACAGCCTCGGCCTTTTCAAAAAATCTCTGGCGATGATAGCAGATGGCCAGTCGAGTTGCTACCAAGATGCATTCCGAAACGAAGTGCTCAGTAAGCGTGAGGGTCGTTTCAGCTGTCAGGATGGCCTTCCAGGTGATCTCGAGTGACTGCTTGATAACAATCTCGGCCTGCGTCCAGTTCTGGAGCTTGATGTATATGTTCGCGAGGGCGATGCATGAGTTGAAGAAATAGATGTCGACCTTGCTTTTTTTGCATCTGGTGAGGTGCGTCTCGAAGATCTCACGCACCACAGTTTCAGTCACTTCCATAGTTGTTGTCGTAGTTATCTTGAGGATGGGGGTTGTCTCGATCCACTCCTCGACAACTTCGGTGATCAAGACAGTTGTCTGCACGGCATCCTCATCTGTGACATGACCTCGACTCTTAAACCAGCCCCAGACCTTCGTGAGAACGGAAATGGCGACTTGAAGAAGACCGCAAGCTTTGAATAAGACACCGACCTCTCTGATCAGAACAATGATGGACTTTTCTTCAAAGCTGTAGTGTTCGTACTCGGCCCAAAGGCAGATCAAGATGTTGCAAGCCTCTTCGGTACGATTCAACCTCTGGAGGAACCTGACGTACTCGATGACAATGTTGATCGTGGTGATGCGCAGCTCGATAGTGGCCTTGATGCGGCAGATCTCCGAAAACCGTCTCCACAGACTGATGTAGATCTTCTCAGCCAGGTACCACTGCTTTGAAGACTCGTAGAAAACGGCAAGGCGTAGAAGAATGGAAACCCGTCGCACATCGTCAACTGCGAACTCCTCTGTGGCCCCAAAGAAGAACTCGGCGTACTCTTCGATGTCGGTTTGTTCTGTATCGCCCTTAAGTACGATATCAAGGCCCCCGAGATGTTCACACAAACGACGAGCTTGCGGCGACCCCTTGCCGAAGCGGAGGACACAGATTGTATGGAGCTCTCTGTAAATCACGCTTGCGCGGTATGTCTCCTTGATGTCGATGTACAACTTGGCCAACACTTCGTACCATTTGATCACGAGATCACTGGAAGCGCCATGCTTGCTCTTGCACACTTCGATCATGACGAGAATCATCTCCTCCCGATACGTCACGATTTCGGTGCGAGTGGTGATTGTGATGGTTTCCGTATACTGCAGGAAGTAGTTCAAGCAAGTCACAACCACTGCATGGGAGTGAGAAAAGACTGTCTTTCCAAGACAGGTTGCCCGGTAAAAGAACTTGGCGCCGACGAGAGCATCAGAGGTAGTAGCGTGGATGCTGCCGAGAATGATCAATGTCTGGAGGACAGAGATGTGCTTTTCGCCAAGGCAGGCCTCTTGAACCCTCAAAGAGAATTCGTGGTGCTCAATGAGCCTTGCGCCGACCAAGCCATAATAACAGACTGATCTCTCCAGAAGAGCGAAACGACATGAGGTCGGGAAGACTTCGTGGAATTCCTTTGTCAAGAGGAGCTCTCCCTTTTGCCAGAAACTGGACACACGAATATGAGACTGCCAATGTCTCACGGCATAGTGCAGAAGCGCATGAGAATGGAAGTCATGGTCCATGGTCTCATATCCCAGGACTTCGAACGATGGCTCAAAGACGTCTCCCAGCGTGAGCTTGGCGTAGAGAAGAAGGGCCAACGCCAAGCAGCCCTGGATTTCCCGGGCGGTGGGCAGCGACTTGCCCATCAGACCTTGAAAGTATGCCGCCACGGACTTGCTCTTGAAATGCACACTGCCACTCTCAATGAACACAATGTCGCGGCATGTCGACTTGATCAGCTTTGGGACGTCGACAACGGTTCCAAACTGACGCGTCTGGACATTGAGGCGCAAGAGCTCGGCCATCTCGGCGACCATCAGAGGCCTGTCTGCGGCAAGCATGAAGCAGAGCATTGATTGTGTGGTCTCGTTATTCAGCGACAGTTTTGCAACCAGCTGCTTGAGAATCTCGTCCACGCTGCTACTAATGTTGTGGGCGGCTTTGGCGAGGGCGGCTGAGGATGGCTCCTTGGCGAGCAGTCGGGAAACGAGATAGGCCCACAAGAACGACGACTTTGCCTTTTGAGAAAGGTCGTGAACAATCTTTCTTTTACCCTCGGGGCTCATTTGGTCAAAGACAGGCACTCCGGAGAAGGACTGTCGGAAGAATGCTTTGATGTCGGCGAGGAGGTGTTGCGGGGTGATGATCAAGTGTCTGCAGCCATCGCTCAGGTGCGAAATGGCCTTTGAGAGGGTGATCATGCGAATCGTCTTGAACTTGCCAATGCACGCACGCAGCGCCTTATGGAACTCCAAGGGACTTTGCCCTCCTGTGATTTCATGGAAGCCATCAACAATGATGGCAAGATTGGCATGGCGATCGTTCAGTGTTCGGAGTCCGGACTCCAATGCTGACCACAGGGAAGACTCGAGCTTTGATGAGTCATGGTGCTTGTCATAAGCCTCAAAGGCACTGACAAGGTTCTCATACAGGCTAACGTCGCCAACGCTTTTGCCTAGAAGTTGAAACAGGAGACTTTTGAGAAAGGCGAGCGGGGTGCACTGGGCGGGATGGTCAAAAGCTGAATACAGAATATTAGCAAAAACATGATTTGTGGTAATAGTTAATTATGGTGGCTCGAGACTTACGAAACGTGTATGTCAATGTCGAATACTGCGTGTGATCCAAGGGGCGCTGCAATCGCTCTTCGATCCACTCAGCGAGGACGGTCTTGCCAGTTCCGGACTCTCCTGTGATGGTCAGTGCCTTATCGTTGCTTCTGAAAAACTCGACGATGGGGCCTTTGAGCCACTCGCAAGTGTCATCGGCACGCCTCAGGCTCTCGGCGACTTGATCGTAGAAGGCGCCCCTCACAGAGCGGTCTTGGCTCAGACGACGGCGGATAGAATCAAGACTGAGGTTGCTGGACCGAGTGCCCAGCTTCAAGGACCATATCTTGGCGATGGTGCAGTCTCGTCTCTTGAAGATGGCGGCCACAGCACCTCCAAACGCAGCTTCGAAGTTGATGGTGATGGCTTCGCCGGCGTTTAGGCTGCTGATCTTTCTTCGGTAGAGGACGGAGATGTTGCCGACCAGCTCGACCAGGTCGCAGTACAAATGTGCCGCGATTTCCTTGACCTCGGATGAGACATGGAAAATCTCGTGGATCTGGGTGAGGTGAGATATGAGAATGGCAAGCTCGTACAGCGCCCGGAAGGTGGGAATGAGAGCCTTGGCTTGCTGGGGTCCAATCTGAATCTGCGTATTAGTATCTGCTAATGTGATGTCGATGTCGATGTTTCTTTGCATACCTCGAGCAAGATCTGAGTGCTCCCAAGAGCCGTCACGGATGCTGCTTCGGTGCCGGGACAGAAGTGTCCGACGTTGGATCCAAGTCTACAGAGCTGTAGACCAAAGAACTGAGCTGCTTTCAGGACGCGGTCCCAGTCGCTGCCTCGACGGGGCATGTGAATGAGGCGTTCGTCGGAGATGTATTCCAGGTAGGACTCCAAATCAATCCTCTTGAAGAAGGCCTCGGTGTAGTCGCCTAGTTGGTAGATATGGCCTCGGATGAGTCGTGTGGTCTCGATGACACGGGTCACCTGAATGGTGGTGGTGACCATGGTGAGAGACGAGGCATGGGACACAGAGAGGGCGTCATCTCGGGGCGAGGCGGTCTTGCTAGAGGCATCCGAGTTGTCATCGCTGATGACGCTGACGGTGACGCTCACGGCATCTGAGGGCTTATGGACCTTGCCAGACATGCCGTTGAACGACTCGTGAAGTCCGGCCTTGATGGTTTCCATTGTGGGGGGTCTCACGTCTCCTGCTGGGGGTTCTTCGTCAATGCCTTCGGAAACAAAAGACGATGCTGAACTACGCTTGCGGAGTCTCCTTCCTGGCAGTAGCTGTCAGATGTGAAGGGTGGGAGGAAAATGCGAGGAAGCATACCTGTGAAGCTGTTCCTTAAACCCAACATCGCCGACGGATGGAAAGAAGAGAATGTCTCGAACAAGAAGGGTTACACCGAGTCAAAGTCAACCTGCTGATGGGAACGCCCCTGTGGGCCGTTTGCTGGGATATATATAGTGTACTACGGTACTGGTTAAGCAAGGCTCAACTGGTGGAGAACCTGGAAGGGGGGTCATCGACGCGGGACTCGCGAGCCTGTCCGAGCAAGGCCAAAGCCATTCTGTCGGAACTCGGGTGGGGTTCTCGTGGTTCACTGGCTGCCACTGCCCATGGCTGAAAACTCCTGAGCTGAAGCAGTCGTCCGCATTACCATCCATGTCCCATAGATTAAAATTGGATTCGATCGCTTGAGTGATAGAATTAGAGAGATCTGAGGCGAGAGCTGGAGGAAAATCTCAACTTTCAATTCTGGACTCTGGACTGGCTGGACCTGGGGCAGGAGATCTTTCCTTTTTTGACCGCGCCTTCCGTGCACATCGGGATGTTCTGGTTCTAGCCCCTAGGGAGCACGTCAGTTTCCTCGCGTGGGAGGAAGGCACTCTCGAGGCACCCATGGCAGGTGCAGCAAGTACTCTACTTCCCGACAGAATGTGTCACAGAACACAATTCCAAGGTGTTCAAAGATTGGGTGGATTCAAAGCCAGTCTCACCCCTCGATTCGACCTGATCTGCAAAGGCACCCTTGTCAGCCCGGTCCCCGGTTTCCGTCGAGCTGAGCCTCGGACTTGAACGGGAGCGGTTTAGGCGTGTGGGTGGCGGCGAGAATTAGATTCGCCAAGCCCTGAACCCCTGGCATTAGCGGCCCGCATCCCACGAAACCCCCTGAGCCTCCAGCCGACCCATGCCCTGCCACCCCAACATGGCTAGAGCGTGGCTTGATCAATTGAGCGCAGCACACCTGAAATGGGGGCACGCTATCGATGCAGCTGCAGGTTTTGAGAGCTTCACACATTAATCTTGAACTTCATCCCCCTTTATCACGCTCTCGAAATGTAAGTCACGTCGACACAAATGGCAATCTCAAGCGGCACCCGGCCGGAAGACCAACTCCGCCCTGAGCCACTCGAACCACCAATCTCCTTCGTCAACCAATACATGTTGCTCATCTCGATTTGACCCCCGTTGAACCCAGATATCATTCTGCACTCGGAACGCCAATCGATTTGTTTGTGGTGAGCTGAGGGCGGATTTTACCTTGTCCCGAAGTCCCAAGTGTCCAAACCTCCTCAGACGCAGCCTCGCGACGGTCAATGTCTAATTAGTGCGTGCTGATTACCTGGTACTGATATGCCGTGTTGAGGAGGTGGCTTCTCCTCCAACCTATGGTAAATGACCTACGGCCAGGAGATCGGTCCACGCCATAGGTTCGATGGCTGTGCCTCCTGTTTCTCCCTCGTCTCTCGTTTGTGTTTTCCCCCACCCCAAAGACGTCACAGAAACAGCGATTGCGTACACAATTGAAGGCGCACGAAAACCCACCTTTGTATTTTTCAACTATATACCGTTGCCCCGAGCACCTCTTGGACGGAGATCTTGGTTATTATAGCTTGATTGATGCCTTGGCCTCATATAAAGAGTAGCGAAAATACCTACTCTGAGCATATTGTTCTCGTGGAAATCTGCCGATGTGTCCCCTCCTTTGCGAACACACGGCAAAATGGTGTCTGTCGTGAACGGCGTTAGAGCTGGAACTTGCAACCTATTCATATTTTTAGCAGCGGTTTGACGATCGATAAAGCAAACTCTCACAAACGAAATCATACGTGGACTTTGTTTCCTGGCGGGAGTGCTCGCACTTTCATGGGCCCTGGCTGGGACCAACGTCTTCCTACCGAGCAGGATCATTGTAGACTGCGCCATTGTGATGCCGGCTCCTTGCCAGCCCAGCTCTCCGCCGACGACTGAAGAAGAGTTGCAGCGCACTTCGAGGAGTTCGCTCACGCATTCATAGAGGCCAAGAACCTCATCGAGACCTTCACGTGCATATTGTCAGGCAGCAAAGGTAAACAACTAATTACTGTAGCCGTGTTCGGATGCTTTCAAAAGAGAAATCGTTGATTTTGTTTTACACCATGAAAGAACCAAAGATAGCCCCGAGGTAGCACTGGATGTCCTAGGCCCACTTTGGGACTCGGTCAAATTAATTACACCTCTGCGCTGGACCTTCAAGGGCGGGTTTGGCCGGTCGAACTACCAAACCGATCTTTTTGGTGTGGTTGTCGACAGGTATGGATGGGGGAATGAGTGTATAGTTGGGCTTGTGCATCTTTGGCCTTTGCTTCTTTTTGTTTGAATTCATATCCTCCTCTTTCCCCGCCCCCGGTATTTCTGGACAGACAAGCTAATTAATGTTCATCTGGGACCGTGGGATCAGGGTGACGTATATCATTCTACCTAAAAAGGGATTTCTCATTGTTGCGCCAAGTCCATAAGAAAAAGCAAAGTGTCTTTCAGACCTTCTCATAATCTCAGTGCTGGCTTGGCTCTGCCGAGCAATTTTCTTCCACGTATTCTCTGTCATGCGTGTACATCCCATGGACGGCGAATAAACGGAAAGTTAGGTCATAATCAACCAGGAATGAATCGAGGGCAGCCGAAAAACAAACTACAGATTGTGTTGCTTTAACCAAGCTCCGCTCATGACTTACCTACTTATGATTGTGCATCCCCCCCCCCTCTTCCACCATGCAGTTATTTTCAGCGAGAGACTGAATGCACCAATGTCAACGCCGTTTTGAAGCAGGCTGTCACTTCTCGCGCCGGCTTGATCCATTGAATCGCTATAACACTACCGCAAGATCGGGGGTTCCCATCGATATCAAACATGACGTGACAATTCTCACACCTTCACCAATCCCACCGACCTCCATGCCTCTATGATGGCAACTGATATATAATGAAGAATAAACTGCAGCATTCAAGTGGATCCGTACCCAAATGGGGTTCTTTGGTCGCTTCTGAAAATTGGAGTCTCTGAGCCAGACCGGGTATCAAGTGCCCCTCAGACCGACAAGACTTCGCAAGGGGAGAGCAGCACTCCCGATGTCGGGCCAAGACTTCAAATCAGAGACCGAAGAGTTCGATCAAGTCCTGCACATCGAGGAAGCTTCGCCGCTACCAAACCCGTCAATATCTTCTGCCACCTTCTACCTATGAAGGGAGCTCAACGAGCTTCAAAAAAAGCTGAAACGTGCCATGGGGGGAGAGCGAAGATACCAGCGGCTGTACCAAGAGAGTCTCGACCGCGAGGAAAGTCTGAAAAAGAAGTCGCGAGACGCCAGAAATTCCCTTTGACAGTCTGAAGACACTGCAGTCAGTCGAGAAGCCGAGCTGGGCTTCAATCTGTACCCGCTGCTCAAATGCCAGTTGTGCATAAGGTACAGTGCATCAGCACTGGGCAGCCGGGGTTCAGGCCCCCCACCCTTCATTCTATTTCGATATATCCCTCGATGCCTTCCCACCCAAGTTCCAACGCTTTTCAAGCCATCATCTCTTTCGCACTCCAATTGTCCCAATTTGTATAGCCGACTTTCCGATCACAGTTTATTCGGCCACTCATCTCTCTCCACTCCGTCTTGTTCTTCGCTTGTGCCATCATGAGGGCACAAACTATCCAAGCATCGTCGCCTGACCTCAAGTACACTGGTGCCCGATATCTCTTGGATAGCTGCGATACCTGGTCTGTGATTGTGTCCACTTTTCCTAAAAGGGAGTGGCGTTTCATGTTCTTACCAGCGACGACGACAAAGACCACCCCCCGGGCTACGATTTTGACAAGTCCATGGAAGGGAAAATACTTGAGGGTCTTACCGACATAGGCTGCGATGATGACACAGACGAGAAGCATCAGAAGATGCATAGACTTCTCCGCGAGCTTGCGAGAGTGGCCGAGGAGGCCTCTCTTCCGCTAATGCGTGAGCTACGGCCCGCAGCGCCCTTGCCGGAGCCCCGGACGTTGCAGGAATGGCTGTACCCTGAGACCTACGTGTTGCAGATGCTCACCGAGGATGGCAAGATTACTGTTCACAAGCTTGACTCTTACCAACTCCCCGATAGAGACCCACCAATCTCGGAAGCCAAGCTCCTGGAAATGGGTCTCGACACTACTATCCCCGTCTTCAAGCTGTCCGAGGTCGTCCTAGGTCCACGGCTCCAGAGTCTTGTTTGGAAAGTCAATGTGTCGGGCGAGGAAGTGATTTGCAAGGTCTCTTTTCACCCTTTTGGCCAGGCAATCGGTGACGAGCTTGCGACGTATCAAAAGCTGAGGAAAGATGCGTTTCTCGGCGACGAGCTAAGAGTTCCGGAGCTGAAAGGTGAGGTGCCCAACTCCAGGTAATTACCTCACACCACGTCATCTTTATTAACACAAGATGTCCCAGGCATCATCAAGTCACATACTGGCGTTGTTGCCATTCTCATCGGTTTCATTCCCCACAAGTACCATAGCCTGCGTCAAATCTTGTGCGGCGTCAAGGACGGCAGCATCCCACCCTCGGAGGCAACGGCGGAGATGAGGAGGAAGTGGGCCACGCAGATCAAGCAGAGCATTGCACGGCTGCATGAACTGGGCATTCTCTGGCGCGACATCAAGATGGACAATGTGCTAATCAACAATGACGGGGACGCCGTTGTTTTGGACTTTGGCGGCGGCAACACGGTCGGCTGGGTTGATCACGACAAGTTTGGTACTCTGGAGGGTGATATACAGGGCCTCCAAAAGATTCTGAAGGCACTAGGAGAGGAATAACAACCCATTGTAATTGATGGAATGAACATTAGTTTTCCCCTAGGTACTTGAATTATCACGGTCATTTGGCGACTACCAAGAAATGAGCTCTTCTACCCTTAATTATTCCAGGCTTTTTTCTCCTCTATAAATATGGTCTTGATCCCTTTAAGAGCGATGAAACTTGGACATCATCATCAAGCTCCCAACCCAGTACTCCATTCCCGAAATCACCCCCAACACCCCAGATGCCATTTATCTCGAGATGTCGGTCAACAACTTCATATGGAGGGGAGTTGAAAGGGCAACACTTGACCTCATCGCTGGCTCGCCTTCACCTTCGCCCAACCTCGTCCGCAAACTTTGTGTTGGAGACAAAAACATGGCCTTCTTCGAACCCACTCACTCCAGTATCGGCCGTCTGGAGCGATTCCACTTAAAAGCAGCGGAAGGGCTGTACCAAGGAACTTGTTTCCGCTCTAGCTCATCTCGAGAGCCTCAGCTTTATCCCCATGACCGTTGAGGTGCGCGACATTGGCATCGACCGAACGGGCAGGCTCAAGCTGATGGGCTTCCAAACTTCGCCGCGCCGGCCCTCGGCCCAGGATATGGCGGAATTTGAGGCAAACGAGATGGCATGGGATCCAACCAAAAAGGTTGAGCACGATATGGAGAGAGGGCTCACCAGCGTCTTGCCGCGTGTATGCTTTACCTTCTCACAGGCGTCGACCCTGACGAAAATACGCAATCCATGACACCCGAGGAGCGCATGGGGATTAGAGTTGCAGCTCGTCAGGGAAAATACCCGGCGGGTCCTGGAGCGACTGTCATTGCAGACATTCTGCAAGATGTATGGGCCCTGGGGGCAAGAGCCTCTTTTTCAGATGTTGCCCAAACAGCTCACGAGAGGCTTGGTCGTGGTGAGATTGACGACCAAGGCCTGCCGCTACCGCTCTCGGAGACGCACTATCAGGCTCTTGGAGACAGATGTCGGGAATGGGTAAAGACCCAGCAGCCCGATCCTCGGTGTGGATGGAGCGTGAAGAACACGAAGCGGCTTGCGAGCATCCTGGCCATGGAAAGTTGTGATTTTGTCCTGCTCATGACTTAATTATTATTTCTTTGGCCTCGGGGGGCTACTATGACACTATCTACGGTAGTGGGTAGGTAGGCAGCTTTCAACCATGTCAGAAGAACCCACTCTAACCGGCGTCCGGATCAAGGACCCAACGCTGGATGTCCGAAGCTCGAGGGGCAACGTCCATACCAAGCCAAACTAGCAGCTGTTCTCATCTGACTGGCCCGACAGCCAGATCCTGGACGGCAACGGATCGCTGTATCCCGCATGTAACGCCGTGTGAGCGGGTAAGACGGTCTTCATCACCGTCGAGTACACGGTGCCAACCGACCTACTTGACATCCTAAAGTGGCCTACCTATGATTTTTTTCCGCCACAGACTCGGCTGGAGCTCTGCTCGGTCGCCAAGGAGCTTCCACCATTCTATCACGGTGTTGTCCCTTTGTCGTTTCTCTGCATCATGGTGCTACCGGCGCGAGCCACATCGCCGAGCCAGACTTGGACCGACTACGTTGTCAACGCGGCCTTTTCTAAATCTGGTTTTCAGTACGACATCAGCCACGGCAGTCCCAAGTACGCCAGCGGCTACAAGGGTTGGTCGTACGACCTTCATCGTTGGGTGCGCGGCATCAACAAGGCGACTTTGGTCAACTGCTATGACCAGGCTGGCATTGCCCAGATCGCCCTCGCCCTCGGGCCCGAGGTGGACGCCCAGTGGATTTACATGTCGCCATACGGCTTTATCAAGACAAGCCATCTCGTCGGCTACCCCAATAACGAGTGCAATAGCCCGTTCGGAGGGACGGTGGGAAATCTCTTGGTCGACAACAATGACCCGAAACGCACATAATTTGCTGTGATATGAAACAACGGGGCTCCCTCTTTGATTCGTCTTCAAGTGGATTGCTGCATGCATTCTATGGGCACTACTTGATTGTTGCCTTAAACCTCCGTTTTACCAACGCCTTGGGCTGGTCGCTTGGCCTCTTGCACACCGTGCCTCGCCTGGCCAATAATCCCAGACCCCCTAAAAGCCAATAGCACGACAAGAAGCGCAGCGATGCCCAGGGCAAAGTTGAACCACTGGGCTGCTCGGATGCCCAGCAACGTGGCCGACTCCCAGATCTTATTTGCGCCGACGTCCTGGACGGCGACCCCTCTTTCCTTGGCCATCACGGCCGTCTGGATCGCCGTCGCGATGGCCAGGCTGATGGCCCGGCCGATTTGCCCCATGGCGTTGACGAGCGCGCCGCCCAGGGCCTGGTCCGCTTGCGGCACAGAGTGGCTGGTGAACAAGATCAGACACGGCCAAGCGACGTCTGCGCCCATGACCGAGAGCGCCATTGACGGGAACCCGAGCGCCCAGTAGGTGGCGTCGGATGCGACGGGGATGGCGAAGAGCAGGCAGCTCATGGACACGCAAAGATTGCCAACCACCAGTAACAAGTGCGTGGGAACGCGTGACAGCAGCTGAGAGACGACGATGGCGGTGATGATGCCAAACACGCCTGTGGGGATGAAACGCAGCGTTGTCTGCACCGTGCTCAGACCTTGATATTCCTGGAAGAAGTAGGTCGCGTAGACCAGAAGGCCGTTGAAGCTGCTGAAGAAAAGGGCCATGATAGCCATTGCAGCGCTGAACTGCTTGTTGTGGAGCATGGACACCCTCATGAGCGGGGGACGCTGGCCGGCTTTTTCGAGACGCCGTTGCCAAAATACGAAGAGAGTGATGAGGATGGCCGCGACTACAATAAGCACGGGGATCCACAGCGTGCTCCAGCCCACCACGTTGCCCTCGGTCAGGGCGAACAGAAGCGCCAGGAGCCCTCCGGTGATGAGAAACGCACCCAGCCAGTCGACGGAGGCCTTGGCCGTGGCGCCTTCGTCATGAAGGGTGTGTTTCGGCGGCGGGATAATGAGGAGGCCGGCGACGGTAATGATGGCGGCCAATATAGCGATAACTCCAAACACCCACTTCCAGGACGCGTATTCGGCGATGAAGCCGGCCATGATGTTTCCAAACACTGCGCCCAGAGGTGCACCGGCAGCTGCAATTATAGTGAGCACTGACTGTCGTACAGCAAACTTTGAAGAAAAGGGTGGTAATTATAGTTAGGCTTACAATAGCAACTAAATGCATAGTTCTTGGCCTTCCCTGGGGGAAACGTTGTCCCAAGAATACCGATTGCTGTGGGGACATTGGCAGCAGCGCCCTATTGAATACTATTAGCTGTGGCCTCGACACATAGCTAATTATGTGATAACAAGAGAATCATAATCCTTACCAATCCTTGTAAACCTCGAAACAAGTCAAAGGCAATCTCGTTGGGAAGAAATGGGTTTGCTGCGGTTGTGACAGCGACCCAAGCAGAGCCCCAGATGAAGATTTTGCGTTTTCCGTAAATATCTGCTATCCTCCCCCAGAACAGGAGAAAGCAGCCAAAGGCGAGGGAGTATGCAGACACCACCCATTGGACTCGGGCCTCGGGGATATCTAGCTCCCTACCGATGGTTGGCAGAATAATGACCACGGCTTGGCCTGACAAAGTCTAGTAGTCCGTCCCAGTCAGCATCCGAGAGGAGGTATGGACGGGAGTCATGGGATGGGTTGTTTACATTGAGGAAACTGGCCCCAGTGACTGTGGCGACAAGGGCAATGCAGCGCCCCTTTGAAAAGGGTAGAGCCGGCGGCAGCTGGTTCGACTCGTCATCGTCCACATTCTCGGCGACCTCGCTTTTCACTGACTCATCCGACGTCGGCGGCAGAGGTTCCCCGCCAAGAGCATCTCCCTCTTTTGAGCCTGTGAAATCGATGGGCTTGTCGTCAACCTCGGCAGTTGTAGTTGTTGGCTGGGACATGGTCGACCAAAAAAAGATGCCAAAACTTTTATGAACGAGGATTATCCGAAAGAAAACGGGAAAAGAAAATAGAGATGAGCCACCGCCACATGATTGATAATAAAACGGCGCCCTTGCATATGAAGAGACAAAAAAAAAAAGGAAGGAGCACCTTCTCAATGCAGGCAAACGATATCCCCAGACCCCACTGGCAATGCATCCTCCGACCCACTCTAGGGATAGCGCCATCCGTCCCAAGATTGGGGGGTTACTATGTAATCTGGGGGTATTTCCGCACCTCGGACTTCGGAGATACGAATCTACATTATTTTACCTACTGTTGAAACCCACTAGCACTTGTAGTCTATGTTTCGAGCCTACCTACCCAGCAAAAATGAATCGCCATCGGCTCGGATTCCATTTCCTTATGAGGGAATCTGCGAGTCCGGCACTCGCCACGGGAATTCAGTGATAAACCGCCAACGTCGCGTTGGGCGATCGGCCACGTGCCAGCATGTTTGTCTCATAACGTCGTCACACAATACGGGATCAACGGGCGAGTGAAGTTGTCTCTTGGGGTGTGATGTTTTCTACAGTTCGTATCACAAACCCTAACCCTGCCGTATCACTGTTGTATATATAACCTTTTCTAGCTTCTCAATCTTCAGATCGTGGGTGGCCTGAGCCGCAAGGTCATTGACGCTTTATTTAGTAAATGAGACTGTGCATTTAGTGGCTGAAAGGCTTCATATTGCTGCCCGTTTTAAGATCCGAAATCAGGAAGTGACCAAAAATTGATCCATATTAGCTCAGTTGCGACCTTGACGACCTTGGAATTTAACGTGAATTGTGACAGGTCGCTAATAAAGGCCATGGTTTCAGGTTCAAGTGGTTTTAATCAACTGTTATAAAGGTCTCAGGTCTATCATAATCGGGAACTCACAAATAGTCTTAGAAACACAACATACAAAGGCTAAGACAAATATTGTACATGGAACCACGACGCACAATGCGAGAACTCTTCCGACCCGCGTTGACTCGAATCGACAGCCCTCGTTTTGATCGGACGGGCTTTGACATAAAAAAAAAAGTTCTTTAGTACATGTTTTAGACTACACAAACCAGACTTCCATGCCAATCATCTGTGTCAAAGTTTTGTATTTGTTTTAAGCTGAAGCACAAAAGTGAACTGTTCGAGCATGAATATTGAGCATTGTTGTACTAACCAATCAGTTCCATGACAACTAGTATACAGGCGTCTGGCTTGACAAGTGAAGCAGCGCTTTTTGTTATGACTTGTGGGACTTGACTTCATCTTAATTCACGGCATAACTAAGACTCTTCCGATAACCACTACTAGACTTAGTATGACTATTCTCCAGTTGCATTACCAGAGATAGATTACTTAGAGAATGGAAACACGTCGACAGACAACAAACTTCTCCGACGCTGAATCATTAAAACTGAACAAGCGGTAGGTGCACCTATCAAAAAGCAACACAACAATGCCTGTTCGTGGCGGCCTTGGGCAACCGTTATTTCGGAAGTCCCTACAAGTTTCTAGCGCGCTCTCCAAATCGAACCCTCCCTTTGACTTACATGCACACGCTGATGCTGCTCATTCTGCTTTCTCTCACTCGACAAGAGCGCTCATGAGCAAGGCAAACCGTTTGTTAGCGTCCATTGTAAAACTAGTTCAAAGAAGTCAGGTTTTAGATTTCACTCCAGCCATAAATACCCCCACCGGCACACCCTGATATTTACCCATCCTCATCACATGTGTCGGCTCGGTTTATCAACATTCTCTGAAACAAGGCACACCTCTCGCAAATCCAACCCATTCGATTCTGTATCTACCTCTTCGCCTTCCCCGTTGGGTTGTCCAACATTGACAGATGAGTTTCTTCCTCTTCAGGATGAGAAACACACAGGAAACTGGACCTATCGGCTTGGAGTCGGAAGATGCAGATGGCTCGGACTCATCTTGCATGCAATCTCCCAAGGCTACGTCAACGCCAGACCGCGAGTTTACCGGCAACGATTGTGGTGATACTCCGTTGGGTACAACTATCAGTAAACACAACCCAAACTTGTCTCGTTCCGCTTGCGAGGACAACGCCCAAGACTATCCTGGAGCGAACCCCAGAGACATTATTCGGCAGCAACACGGAAAGATCCGCTTGGGCGAACTCGAGCGGCTTATGATAGCCACGTCGCCATCGAACGGCAGGAAGGTGCGATGCTTTAATGCTTCATCTCTGGAATTCTCTAGGCCGCTTGACGGAATGGCCAAGCCCGCGCCTAACCCGCACACTCCGAATCAGAATCCAGATGTACATACCGACAAGAAAAGTTGTGCGTCTCAGTATCCGACTGCGTACCACAAGACGAGAAGCTTCTCGCCCATGTTGATGGCCCAACCGCTGCCAACTCCTTTTATTGGGCCGACTTGTGACGTTCTCCCACCCGTCGGCTCGTCCTCGCACGCTCAGCGCTATGGCTTGTTTGACAACATGAAAAGCCCGCAAGGCCCTACTCGCTCACACTCGGAAAATATCGCGGCTCACCATTCGATGATGACGCTTGCTAATCTTGGCAGCTCTCAGTTTGTTAGGAACCGTGGCCAGCTGGCTTCCTCGGCTATCACTCGCCCATCTAGCCGACAATACTCGCCCGGATCAGTGTGGTTGCCGCCACTCAAGGACAAATCCGACAGAAATGTGAGGACCCCGAATACAATTTCCCCAAACCTTACTCTCAGTTTGGCCTCACTAACCCTTTGAAGACCCCTCCACCGCAACTCCAATACTCTCAGCCCAAAGACAAGAGATCGAGTTCCCAAAACTGGACGTCGGCGTGGGGCAGCTCGGCAAGCAATCACTCTGGCGGTGGTGGTAGTTCCAACTCTGGTTTCGGTGCGGGCGCATCACGAGCCACCGCTGCCACTCCTCGATCCGAAGTGTCATTTTACCATTCGACCAATAGCCCTCTCATCCACAGTCCCTTGGGAAAAACCGCCAGCTTCCAGGAAATAAAGGGCGCGTTTTCCTGGAGACAACCGAGACCCGAAAACAACGTCGCCGTCTCCAAGCCAATGTCATCATCGGCAGCGGCAACGGCAACGGCAACGGCAAACACTGACAGCAGCAGCAGCAGCGTCTTCAAGCCCATGTCCTCCGCAAACCTGAAATCGCACGCCAGCCCCAGGACGATGACCGACGACGACATCAAAGACATGTTGATACGGGGCTTTTCGCCCAACTACAAGGGCAACCCGGAGCTGGCGCGCAACCGGTCGGCCCCGATCCCGTTCGACGAGAACTGCAGCCTCTTCATCATCGGCCTGGCGCCCAACCTGACCACCCACGACCTGCTCGCCAGCATCCGCGACGTCGGCCGCATCTACGCCACGCACATTAATGGGCCGGAGCCCGACAAGGGCCACGAGACATCTGCGGCCAAGGTCATTTTCTTTGAACGCGCCGCTGCTGGTGAGTGTCTTTTCTTCTCTCCTTTTTTTCTTTTCTTTTCCTTTTGCCTCAGTTATTATCACTTCTCTTTCACCACATCATTCATCTTCACCTCTTCTTTTTTTTTTGCTAACCTCCCATGATCTTTTTTTTTTATAAAAAAGAACGCTTCTACAACCGCTACGCCCTAACCGGCTTCCCCGTACTTAACTCGCCGCCCAACTACCACGGGCGGGTAGTCTGGAACCGGATCCGGTCGGCCGAGATGGACGCGGGCGGGCGCAAGTCGCGCGTGCTGCTGATCAGCGGGCACACGTCCATCGTCAACGAAGCCGTCATGTGCGCCTACTTCAACTCCAAGCTCACGTACCAAGTCGACGAGGTGCGCATGTTGGGCGTCGACTACAATGCGCCCGGAGGCGGCAGGGCCTTGATCGAGTTTCGGTTCGGGAGCTATCGCTGCCAGGCCGAGGCGGCGCGCATGGCGCTTTCCCGCGAGTTTACGGACCATGGTGTTATTTGCGAGTTTGGTAGGTGGTTTCCTTTTCTCTCTCTTTCTCTCTATTCCTCACAGAGTCTCGATAAGTGAAGAGAAAGTAAAAGAGCTAATGTCTCTTCTTTTTAATCATGGCAGGACGAGATCCCTGTGACCGCTTGTATGGCTCGGACGAGGGTTCAGCGACATCGCCGGGACATCGTCACTGATATGTCCCGATCGATCGACGGAGCCACAAGAACAATACGGTTATCTCTTTGCACATTAATCATTATCTGCGCAATATTACAAAGTCTCATGTTTGTGATCGACGGTGTGTTCTTTTTTTTTCTTTTTCGGTGGACAACCTCTTCACGAGGTTTAAGGAAAAGTTATTGGGAGTTATCGCAGTCATATGGGTGGATCTTGCTTGACCTGGAGTCCTTGGGATTTACATAGTTGCGATGGACTGAATGTTTTTGACTTTGACGTCCAGGAGTGGAACCAAAAAGAGCCAGGTGTATTAAGGGGGGGGGCGCTGCGGAATTATGTGTATATTGATATTAACTCTGGAAGACTAGCACCTTCACATCCCCTTTTCCATTTCCATAGTGACTCGTGTAAACATTGTGGGAAAATCGTGAACGCCAAAAGGCTAGGCCCCCATGGCCACGCTTGGTGGCTTGCTTGAATGTGGAGAGTAACCCCTGCTCGTGACGTCATATTCTCGATGCAGCGCAGCAGCGCCTCCCAATGATGCGATGAAGCAAAAGAAGCAGCGAAAGAATGATGTATTTTTTGGCTGATCGGTGAGTCGTTGCCCCTCTCAAGGGGGATGGAAGCCAATGGAAATGCACGAAGACCCCAGAACCCACGCCATGTCGTTGGTCGCTGTCATTTGTTCCGCCTTGTGGGCATGTGCACACAGCGCAATTACGTCACAGCCTGCGGAGCTTCTCATCCACGAGCATGGTACATCAAAGCATGTGCTTTGCCTTTGCGGCGGGAGCCGGTAGCTTGCCGTTTGCCTGCCAGCTGGGACACTACAATCCAAGTCGCAGGCGAATGCCTATTTCTAAATTTCAGGTACTGGCTGGGAAATCTGGCAGCTGGCGGGGAAACCCCTCAGAACCAACCTGGAAGTAAACAGATGTTAGGCCCGAACAGGCAGGAGTGACGTCCTTGATTCATAGCTGCGCTTTTCTTTGTCAAACAACACCACCACCGCCTTTGAGCTCGTCCACACAAAAATATTTTGCACATCTTCTCCGATCACCTTACTTTTTCCTCTTTAATTCCTTGAACCTGCGACAATTTTACCTCGCAATAACACAACAACACGACCACCAGCACTGCGAGACCAACCAACACAACACCATCAAAAACATATCGTCGCACATCTGACTGGCCCGCAATGAGGATCTTCAAGGCCATCCTCTCGCTGGCCCTCATGGTCAGCCCAGTTCTCGGCAGCTCCTGGTTCTCCAATGCTGGTATGTTGACGTTGACCAACACTTTTCACGTACGGCTCGCCTCACCTTCCGCTAACCTCCCATTTCCAACAGCTTACAACAAGTGGCACGAGACGGAGCTTGAGCGATGGCTCTCCGACCATGACGTTCCCTACCCAACCCCGGCTGATCGCAAGGACCTTGAGAAGCTGGTCCAGCAGAATTGGGACACATATGTGGTTACGCCCTACTCGGACTGGGACGCGGCCAAGTTGACCGAGTACCTGAAGCAGAAGGGCATCGAGACCAAGGAGTCGGCTGCCGCCAACAAGGATTCTCTTATTAGCCAGGTCCAAGGCCTGTGGTACGAGTCTGAGGACAAGGCACAAACAGCTTGGACGAGCGTCAAGGACTGGATTCTGGATACCTGGACCGACAGCCAGCTCAAGGCATTCTGCGACTACCACGGCGTTCCTGGTACGCCCCACCGAATCTGTCAGATCCTTGCGTTCTGGCGGCTAACAAGTTTCTAGTTCCCCAGCCCCGCAAGCGTGACACCCTGCTTGAGAAGGCACGTGCCGGCTATGAGACCGTCGCCCAAAAGGCTGGCGAGACCATGTCGTACCCCGGAGACTGGCTCTACGAGTCTTGGTCTGGTATGAGCACCCATCGCTATCCCGACCAACTTGCCATTGTGCTGACGAGTCTTTCAGAGTCGGATCTCAAGGAATGGCTTGACAAGAACGGCTTTCCCGCACCCCAGCCTACCACGGCAAGTAGACTCCACGCCGGTCACACAACGCGGTGATGCTAACACCAATTCTAGCGTGACAAACTCGTTGCATCTGTCCGTCGAAACTCGCGTCTTGCCTATCTGAAGATGCAAGAGCAGGCCGCCAGCACCCAAGCCAACGCGCAGAAAGCTTACGACTCTGTCACCGATAAGCTCATTGACGCATGGACCGAGTCTCAGCTTAAGGAGTTCTGCGACAAGAACAGCATCAGCTGTACGTTTAATTGGCACATGTCTTCATCACGGGATGCTAACAAATATAATCAGTCCCCCAAGGCACCAAGCTCAACCAGCTCCGCGCTCTTGTTCGCAAGCACCGCGCCGAGATCATCGGTGACACTGTATCTTCCACCGCTGCTTCCGCTTTTGGCGCTGCCACCTCGAACATTGGATCCAACGCCGCAAAGGCCACTGATGCCGCCTCCCAGGCAGCCCAAGATGCTTTCGACAAGGCAATCAATGCTTGGTCTGAGACCCGTTTGAAGGCTTACCTTGACGCCCGTGGAATCCCTGTCCCTCAAGCCTCCAAGGCCGATGAGCTTCGTGCCCTGGTTCGAAAGCACGCCCACAAGGCTGCCACTGGCTGGAGTGCCTGGACTTACGATGACTGGACATACGACAACCTGAAGAGCTACCTTTCTTCCAGCGGTGATGCTGCTGCAAAGAAGGTTAGTGAGAAGGCCGGTGCTACCCGCGAGGAGCTTGTTGAGGCTGCTCAGTCAGCCTATGCTTCGGCTTCGTCGGCTGGTGGTTCGTCTTACGCTTCAGTGACCAGCTATCTTTCCCAGGCTACCGACTCCGTCAAGGCCAACTCATTTGAGACATGGAGCGAGAGCGAGATCAAGTCTTATTTGGACAGCTATGGAATCGTAAGTCATCTTTCGAGCTCTTGGTATATATCGGTATGCTGACATGGCCCGAACAGCCTGTTCCTCAGGGTTCCACCCTTAACGAACTTCGGGCTCTTGCCCGCAGGCAGTACACTTACTTCAAATTCGGAACCTCATCGCCATCCGAGACTATCTTTGCTAAGGTCGGAGAGAACGTGAAGGCGGGTTGGGATTGGGTCAAGACTCAGCTTAACATTGGCGCTGATGCTGCGAAGAAGACGGCGCAGGATGCTTCTGACAAGGTGCATAAGGAGCTCTAAATCAGCAACCGGTCTTTTTTAACGGCATTTATTTACGATGAGTGAGCCAGAGGGCCATCAAAAATCTGTAGAGATTATTGTTGATGATCGTTACGGCATCTTATTGTTTACTGCAGTAATGATCCTGAGACGTGCAGTCACCGTCAAGGTAGGTAGCACACATTTCGCCACCGTCTCGAAGACATGAGAACTGCAGAATCGGATAGAGTTATTCGCGCTGTATTTATTAGATCGTCTTCCGCAGCATACCAATTCACGAAAACATGACTGAATACCTAATTCGTGAAAGACGTCCGCTTCAAAACCTGTGCCTTAATTTAGTTCAAGTTAATTACTTGATAATTCTTATCACCGATACGCCCACACTCTCTCTTCAGAGAACTGCCAAGGCATGTTGCTCATTAGGTGCAGGTTTAAGTCTAGTCGATTATGCTCATCTAGAAGTGTGGCTCTTATTTGCAGAGTAAAGTATATAATGTTCCGTCTCGGGCGTAACAATTCCCCATAATCGTGTGAAATGGAACATGGCAACTTCGAATCAAAATCGTGTTGGAGACAGATAATGTGGCTTCACATTTCAGGAATTCCAAGGCAAAATACGCTGCTAGATATCTAAGCAGTGGAGTAGATTTATTGTTTCTAGGTTTGATTCGTTGATTTAAAGTGCTTATCGACAATAATTCCGGAGGCTTGTACCGAGTTATATTGGAGTGGCATGTACAATTAATCAGGTGAGATTCAAGTAGAGAAGTAGAAAACTCGGTTAAGTGCCCTTAACATTCGTTTTCTTCTTTCTTTTTTTTTATAAAAAAAAAAAAGAGAAAAAGAAAAAGAACAACTTTTTTGTCCTTTCCAAAACATTGTGAAATCAATTGTTCGTAAGTGAAGTCGCTGTACCCTTATGAAGCGACTTACGAGAAAATGGGGGGGGGGGGGGGGGGGATTCCGAGAATTAGAGCTTGTATTTGTTTATCAGAGAGAAGGGGAGGGGGGAATAATAACAGCATCGGTTTTCTTCGCTGGCTCTCTGCCACTTAATAAAACTTCAGTTTTACCTACCTACCTTACTTGGGTTCTAGTTGTAAATCCCCCATACGTCAAGCTGAACTCTCACCAAGGAGAGAAGGGGGGGGGCTTTAGTTGAGCGGAGAAGTTCAACCATCTTCTCGAATCTAATTACCAGTCAGTTACTCCTCACCTCATGTCTCATGTACAAGAAACTCCCATTCGTGCTTTTCCTTCTTCTCTTCTTTTTTTTCATAAGTGTGTTATGATGTTAATAATACCTACCTATGTACCGAAGGGGCTTGGTTAATGCAACCAAAGCGGGAAGGGCACCCTCGAGCTAAGTACCTAGGTACCTCATCACTACTAATTACCACCACATGAAGCAAGGGGGAAGGCGGCCATTGGCGATTTCACCACAAACCCCCGCCTCCCCTTTTCACTTTTCACTTTTCTTCCTCTTAAAAAAGATACCAAGGCCAGCCTGAGCCCCTGGGTTGCCCCGAGACGCACAGAATCTTTGTCAACGTCGGTAACTGATATTCTATTTTCTTCTCATTGCTACCCGGGGCGAGTGGTTGATATCATGCGTGTGATGCATGTAACCCCAACTGTCTCCTAATAGAAACTAACCACATACCTCAGGTATGCAGAACCTGCTTTTGCCGCGTCTCCAAGCTCGGTTCCACGGTGAGGTAGGTATGTAGGTAGGTAGGTACTACAAGAAAGGTACCGGAGCTGAGCTCAAGTCAGGCAGGCAGGCAGGCAGGCAGGCAGGCAGGCAGGCGGCGACAGACCGAGCAAGAATAGACCAGGGGCTCGAGGACATGGATTTCTTTTGGGGGGAAATGCACCACCACCACCACCACGTCTCGGCGTCTTTGGAAACATCGTCTATTCCAAGTAATTATGATACAGGAGGCTGCGCAAACGCATGCGACCAGGACATTGAATCACCAAATATGCGTTGACCCTGAAGGAAAGCCAACCAAATTCTAGATGTTCTGATTGGGGGACGTCACACGTGCCACTGAGGGCTTGACTCGAAGTCACCAGAATAGGAAATAGATTGCGAACGAGCGAGCGACGTGAGCCTCGCCTATTAATACTATTATCCAAGTATCTAGCCTGTTGTCTGTCTAATCCGATATCTGCGCGCCCTAACCGCCGGAGATAAGGCATGGTACCTTTTCTACTACCTACCCACCCTTCTGCCCCCCCTCCCCAACCAGTTGAACAGACCTACATATTGGCATTCGAAACATGTTGGTGTTTCCATGTCGTCGTCACTTTCCTTTGCCGGCCACACATGCAGGTAGGAAAAAGGACCACACATCTTGGAGGGGGGGGGGGGGGGGACACAAAGTCCATACAGCCCCAACGAGCCAATCACTGCGAGTTTCGTGACACCCACGAGACCTGCAGCAATCGAGCTGTCGACGCTATCGGGATTGCTCCGCGGTACATAGCCGAAACCTAGAAAGTTTATTACAGGCGGGTGTCAGACGAAGCCGAGGGAACGACGAGAGGGTGAGGCCGGGGGAGGTTGTGGAGTTCAAACCAGGAAGAGGATGAACAAGGACCCCTTTCAATCGGACACACAAGACCTCGGACCAACTTTTACCTGCGACTTTTACCTCCCGAAACAGGATCAGACGATTTCCAGGTTGCCGATTGTCATTCACCTTCGGCTTATACGCTCAGCAATATGATTTCGGGGCGCAGAGCAAGAGGGATCAATGAACTCGGTTCCAATTTCACGGAACAGATTAAGAAGCTAACATGACCCCAAGTAGAAAAGAAATGAAACATAAGCGAAGAGAATAATAAGGAGGGGAGCGAATAGGACAAGGAAGCCAGAGGTGGGGGGCGCAATTGGTCTAGCCGTACAGCTTCCTCAAGAGGGGGAAAAAAGAGAATGCTGGCGAACTCCTGCCACTGTGCGCATGAACCAATTTTGACCCATGCCATGACTGGTTGGTTGTTGGAGGGGCGGATACGCGACTTGACATGTCATCAACAAGCGACCAACGCCGCCGCCTCACGTTTTTGCGCGGAACTCGCCTGCGGCTGTGCTGTGCCGCCGGTTTCGATTCCCTGGTTATTCCTTCCAAGGCTGTCATTTGTGACACAGGGCTCTCTCCATATTACTCTACCTCGTTGAGGGTTCAACCCCATAACTCAGGAGGATGTCGGTGTCAGGCGTCGGGTACCGGGTATAAATCATTCATCAGGCTCTTTGTAACTGTCACATTTCGTGAGAGGGTATGACACTAAATTTGGGCACCAATAATTAGTTGGTCAGCTGGAGCGAATTCACCATTCCCACGGGGCCACGAGGCAGAACGTATCTTACACACGCACTGATAGCATCGGAGCCACATCTTGTCTGTGAGTTTGATGCAGGGTTGCACGCACGCATACTCGGCCCCGGGAAGCCTTGTGATAGGAACTGTGGTGTTGCCTGGGTCTGATAGACGATGCTTGGCTGCTCGTTGGCTGCGGTGTCTTGGATTGGCAAGGGTGGCTTCCCCGGTGAAGAGACTCCTCGCCGAGCTGTGCTGTGCTAGTACCCGTCAACCAAAGTCAAGAGAAGCGCTGCTCAAGAGTGACAGCATCGCTGTGACGCCTTTTTTTCTTTTTCTTTTTCTTTCCCCTTCAAATGTGATATCATATTTCAGAATCCTGCAAAGATAAGCCGAGCCTTGCAGAAAATGCCACAATCCTGGAAGGAAGTAATATTTTGATAATGACTGAAAGTAGCAAGTACCTGGCAGAATAAAGTATATGTATCCAAGCAGTGATTGACAAGAGCGAGTCGAGATCTCGGCATGGAAGGTCCCTCTTCAGATAGCCTGAGAATTGGGTTGCCCAGGTGGCTTCAAGCTTGGGTTTCCTTTCCAGCCTTATAGGCTGGTATAGGGCCCTGAACAGAAGCTTCCATGTGGATATCTCGCCACCCATTTGCTCCGTTGTTGTGATGATCGGATGGGTTCAAAGCCCAATCCCGCCTGTGCCGGTTTTTGATCACGGATTTGAGAGGAAGATAGGTGCCTAGCGAGAGGGGCGTAGACTATACTGTTGCAAGTTACAAGTTGCTCGTTTAGAAGGACGGACCCGGTCTAATCTAATAGAATGCAAAGTAAACGCCGGGAACTTTGGAGTCTGGACAACTGCCGTGAGAATCCTGGGATCTTCCCTGTAAAGATTGTTGTGCCTGCTAACGGCGAAGGGATCGAAGGTGTGAGATCAGCGCTTAGTGTAAGAACTAATTAGCATAGGATTCGGAATTGCTAAGCACGTAAAGATGCAACGGGCCTGATGTGGCAGATCTCGCATCTCCAGTCTTAGTCAATCGTTGGCCATGTGTTGGAAATTATGTCGGGCCCTCCCCACATTGATCCTTGTGCCGGTCGGCGCGTTGGACCGATGAGGAGGAGGAGCTGACAAAAAGGCCTTGCAGTTTGCGGCACTGCGGTCAAAAGGCTTGGGGCGCCGCTCTTGCCTCGCACTTTGCTCGTTAATTCGTATCAAGCCCTATGCCAGTGGTGATCTCACGTCAATGTCATCTTTGCTAATTAGTCATAGAAGCTGTTTCGTTAAAACCTGGCTCGAATGCGTTGGGAGTCGGCTCTTGCCCACCCACAGCCCAAGCCTTGACTGGCGATGGCGTCAAGGGAAATGGATCCATAACGAGTTAAAGGCTTAAGCGCCGTCTGTTAATTGGGTGTTCAACGGGTATCTTGGAAAGTCAAAGCCGGTGAGGTACTTGAATGGGTTGCAGATGCTGTGACTTGCTCAGCCCAGGGCATTCATGCTGGAAACGACAAGTACCTCCACCATGGTGTTATCTGTATCTGAGAAAAGACCCCGCAGAAAACAACGCAGGCTGAGTGGTACTGCAGCTGGCATTGGTGCGCCGATTGTTGGTGTATTGGCCATGAATATCTCTTCTCTTGCTAGGTCGACGGACCGAGTTCGGGTCTGAAGGTTGTGCTCTGGGATTACCAACATGATCCACGTTCCGAGTTGAGACAGACTTCAACACTGACGCCTGGGATGCGGCTGGCCGAGACATGCAGCGAACGGGCTTGCTGTTGTTACTAAGAATGCAACTTGATGCTGCTCAGCTGGTCTTGTGTGTACCTCTGTCCGTCAGAGACATTGATCGCACAAGACCGGTGGGTGCTCATGCCTGCCACGCCATTGGCGGCTTATTATGGCTTCAGCAGCGCATGACGATGTGGGCTCTTCTCAAGGCACCAGAATTAGATTGGATAGCAAGAGGCGTTGGCCATCAAGACACCTGATGTGGATGGTTGTCGCGACTCGGGGTTGAGCTGGAGGGAGGGCGGGCTTGATGAAGTCGACGGAGCAGCCTGGACGGTGGCTGCATTCTGCATTCGGGGCTGGCACATAGCGTATGTATTGTACATGTGCACCGCTGGTGGTCTGATGCCGTAGGACTCGTTGTGGTATCGCTTGCCTTGCAGTGTCTTTGCCTTGTGTGTCATTTCGGTGCCTGAGAAATAATTACAGGCCACAGTCAAACTAGTGGCCTCGGGTGAAGAATCTGGCTGCCTGATTGTCGATTTGCTTGGCGCCTACGGAGTACTCAGATAGGCAGTCGAATGAATGATGTCCTCCCATTTTGGAAGCCTGGAAGCCGTGAGGAGATCGTGCATACATACGTTGGATGGATACACGACATATCTCGCGCCTGCTTTTTTTTTTTGTGAGTGGCAATTTGACAATTGAGCATCTGCGAGTTGTCGCCGATGAACGCCACCGAAGCACCTCGGACAGGCTTGCCGGGTTTTTTTCCATTCCCAAAAAATGGAAAAGGACCCGCTCGCAGCGGTGGTCCCAATAGAAAAGTCCCCTGCATGTGCCTCTTGTCGGTCTCTGGCTCTCCACTCCATGCGTGTTCTGGGGGCGGCCAGGGTTGCAGCCATGCAGCCTCGTGTCGTGTAATGTTCGCTATAGGTAAGCATGTTGGTTGCCTGATGCAGTCGCTGGAGCTGTGGGACAGTGGGACTCGTGGGGACCCACAGGGCACCAAACCCCAGAAATTACATGTCCCCATGTGCGTTCCGTTCCTATTCCTGGTTGGGATGGATCCATTGATTCAACAGAGAGCCGAAACCGGGAAGATTACCTCCACTAGAGTAGCCCGTAGGTACCTTCCTTCCTTCCCTTCCTTCCTCAAGGCATCCGACGCCACTCACCACTAACGCCCAAGCCCACACCAACAACTCCAGCGACAAGACCACAACACAGTGCACACAACTCATTCATATCACACATCAATGGAGATGATGATTAACTCTTCTTTTTTCCACCTTGGCCCTAGTCTTGCTGACGACATGCGCTCGCTCCGCCGTTCCGGCTCGGGGCATTTTGTAATTGCTCAGTGACAAGTGCTCGGCTTTAGCTTCCTTTGCCCCGTTTGCCCTTCCTCTCAATGCATGGAACTTGTGTCTTGCCAATCAGTTGCCCGCCCTCGCTGACAAGTAATTTGCGAACAGTCACCATGACCCGCGACCACGGGTGCTTGGTTCCTGGGTCCGTCCCACTGGCCGCTAGCAGCAGCTGTGTGTGCTGTGGCAACAACCCCATGGACCATCCACCCATCCCTCCTCTCTCAGCTGCTGCAACTGCCCTGCAAGGAACTTACTTTTGGAGTCTGGATGCGGGTGTGGATGGCGACGGCGACGGGGGGGAACTTGAGTCGACAAAGACTAATGCGCGGGACAATTCCCACGCTCGTCCTGCTGCTGCATGCCAGGCGTCCAGGTAGGAACAATGTACAGACAGACACATGGGTCTTCTTTACACCCTACCCTACCCTCCTGTACCCATTCTCCTCCGTCGTATTATGTGGGCGCGGCGGGTTGCTTGCCGATGGGCGCGGCGCCCCCTCTCGGCGCCGAATGCCAACAAGATCATAATTACTATCCCCAGCAGCAATATGTCTTCTGACCGACCCAGCTGCTTGGTGTGGTGGCGTGTTTCATCAGCCGCGAAACATTAAAAGTTTGGGACGCTCCCGCTGTCTTCCCATGCTTGCGTTGCATCACCGCTCACTGCTCGCTGCTATTCTTATAATATTAATAAGACCCCGACGCAACCGCGGGAGCTCCCTCCTTGCAGATCACCACCACTCCAACAGACAGACTTGCCATCTAATAAATCCTAATTATGTCCGACTACTACCAGCTTCCCCGCTCCTCCCAGCACCGCTCCTCCGGGTCGTCTGCAATGTTCAGGCCCAGCAAGCCCGAGGACTGGGAGCCCTACCGCGACCTGATAGCCAACCTCTACAACGAAATGAAGCTGAAGGATGTCATGACGGAAATGCAGACGGTCTACCACTTCAAGGCGACGTGAGTTTTGGTGACTACCTAATAATGCCCCTTTGCTACCTATGCTATCGGCTGAACTCGACCTGCCTCAAAGCGAGAAGCAATACAAGACTCAGCTCAAGAAGTGGAACCTCGACACCAAATACATCAAGTCGTATGAATACCTGGCCATGATCAAGACAAAACGACAACGAGAGGCCGAGAACCCGCCAAAAGAGACACGCTTTGTTTTGCGAGGACGCTCAGTCGACCCCAAAGACATCACCAGGTTCGAAAAACGGGCCATCAAAAAGGGTCTCATCAAACCAGATGACCCAGTTTATAATCAAGGTACCTTGAATGATCCAAGCTTGAAGTATGGGGTGTGTTCAAAGAGGCAATGTAAGCTGACTGGCGATTTTGAAAACAATAGAACCAATCGAGGACCTGGTCTGCGACACGCCTTCCCCAGAGCCATCCTATTCACGTAAGATTACCCGATCAAAACTTTTGACGCAGAGTATTCTCGCCAAATCTTCTTTTGCTAACAGACTCGCAAACAGATGACCCGTCCCAGTATTCGTACTGAGAAAGGCATATTTACGGACGGCGCTTTATGTTTATAATGGTTCATCGAGATTCAACCCCCCCCCCCCCCAACTTCCCAGCCACGATGGGATTATTATTATTATTAGATACATCACTTTTGCGACTCGCCAGTCGACTAGTGTGTCCCAGTTGAGCTGGCCCTGTTTTTGACGAGCCATCATCACAAACTCGACGAAACAAACCAGGCCCCTGACCTGTACGATATGTGCACATATGTGTGGCACACTACTGCCAATATGTAGGTTGGCCGGTGCCGAAAGCAACCACGATGGAATGAAGAAGACGACATAGACTCGAGAAAAGAGGAAATTGGATATTACCACTTGTACATATGCTGCAATCCTAATAATACTGTTTGATTTTCTTTTCTTCTGATATTTCGGAGGATCACCCGCTTAATTAATTATAGACGGTGGGTGAGCTAAATGCCCTTCTGGTTTTTTGGGGGGTTTTTGGGGGTTTTTTTGGATTGGGGATGGTGGAGGACTTACCTCCAACTGCTAGTCTAGAAAACAGACTGGATACGTTTTGGAGGGTATGTGTTTGAGATTTTCTTAGCAAAGAGCCGCGGATTTTCATGAATTGCGATAGCGGCATCCCATAGCTTTACTACAATTGTATCGACCTTCGCGAATTGCTCCTTATAAGATGCTCCTACACTCCTATCACCTGATTCCACGAAGAATGCAAGGAAGTCCCAACACTGTCGACTTTCATCATCGCTACCACTGCCGAAAATAATTTTGGATGTTTTCTTGCGTTTATCGACGACCGTAAAGTGAATCTCTGTCGTTCCACAAAAGAACCACTTAATCATACCATAGTATCAGTAAGGTCAGCGAGAGTCCAAAGGCTGGTCAGATCTAATTATGCTATAACACCTACGGTTATGAAGCTATAATGCTTTAAAAATATAAAGTTGAAGCGTAAGACGAACTATATCCGAGGAAATGTCGTCTATGAACGATACTATAATTGAATTAATATATAAAAATTGCTTACCTGAAAAATATCAGGACATGTTCTTTGCAAGCCATATCGATTAAGCAAAAGCAAATTGCATCCCTCCACTTAACTGGATGGGTTGACGATGCGACCTTTAAGTAGAATAAGTAAGAATCCGTAATGGAGAGAATAATGTTGTACATTGTGTCCAAAAAAGTTTGTTTTCCAACGCCATACCCTGCGTTGTTGATCCAGTAATTGAGAGAATCCGTAATATTAGTTAGTTTTAATAATAGTAGGGCTTGACATTACTATATTGGGGTCTTGAGTTGTCTTTCCTCTTTTTAACAAAACGTGACAACTCTGAGCTGATGAACGTCCATCTGTTTTCCCAGTTGGCGTCTGTTGACACAACTGTCATCTCTTCGCCAGGCTGAAGTATAAAAGCTCCATTCCTAGACGCGGAATCAATCACAATGCCAGTCTTCCCACAGCGAGCAAGGTGGTGGTTGCCAAGTCTGTAAAGTCAAATGCACACACTTCCGGGCGCTTGAAATGGAGGGCGTAAACCGTCTGAATAGCGAAAGATGTGCAGCGCCCAGTTCCATTCAAGACAATAGGCTTCAACTCGTCATCCCCGAATTGTTGTAACCAATTCTTGGTGTTTTGGAATTCGCTCGAGGCTGGGCTGCTATCGCCATCGGCAAGCGATCTCGATTTATAAGCGCTGAATTCTGCGCTGCCCAGGAGAATAGCTCTATTTCGGACTTAATCCTCATATGTAATGCCCCTTTTCGTAACCCAGAAGGCCAGCATTTCTAAAGTCGAGTACGACCCATTGTGGAAGGTGTGTTCATATTCTTGGTTAGCCAAACAAAGAGGTGTAATAAGACTAATACGTGCATCTGGTCCTGAGCTGAACCCACCACGACTTTTGCCTCTTCCTCTTCGCCCCGCTGCGGCCGCCTCGTCCTCCGCGCCCTCTGCGACCTCTCTGAAAATCGGACATTCTCGAGCTGATAGAAAACGGGACGTCGATAGGTCCACAAGCACTCCCTGGGGGAAACCATCATCGAAGACAAGACTTGTAGGAAATGAGGAAATCGATCAGGCGGTGCTGTGGCGGTGCGATAGTTAGGTCTAGAGGCCGGCGACGTCGCTACATAAAAAGAACAATCTGAAGACTGGAGAAAAGAAGATGGAGTCCCTTTAAGAAGGCCCGAGTTTGTGTTAGAAGCTGTGCGTCAGAGAGAGGCTAAATTCAGGTTCATGTAGTCATTAGCTCTGGATCAGTCGTTCGCATTTAGAAAGTGGTACTTCCTGGACGTAAGGTGACTCTGAAAGTCCCCTTAGAAGTTACATCTCGTTGAAACCGTTTAGAATATAACAAACCACTTACACCGTGGCTGCTAACCCTAGCTATACCCCTAGCACTAATTCACGAGCAGACGTCTCTGCTCTAATATTACCCTATTGTTACTCTTCAGTGGTTGTGACCTTGTTGGCTGAAATTGACAGTTTGTACCTGCACGTAGTATACTATGAGCTGTCAGTCCATAGCCACCCACCCCACGGTTTGTACGGAGGCTGGGGGGTTGGGGGCCAAAAGTGAATACGTAGGTATGTCTAAAGAGTTCTGGCACATACACACAGTGCAACCTTGACCCTATGTGTGCTCCATACTGTGCCCAATAGCTGCTGTAAATTTTGATCCCAAGAAAACCTGAGCTAAATCACAGTGCAGAACGTGCACAAGCCACCTACAAACGAGAAGGGTACGTCACTTTTGGCCCCAACGTTCGTTGCAGCCTCGGGCACCTCCACTTGCTCCAACTTACTATTTAAGCACATAATACTACACCGCTCAGGGATGCATCTCTTCCCTCCAATCAGCTTTGAATTGCACGCGCATTCTTTCTCCAGCCGCATCCGCATCCGCATCCACGTCAAGACATGAGCGGACCTTCACATATGGACCTGGCGGCCAAAATGGACCCGGCGGCCAAAGTGATGGGCCGACAAACTACACGAGGGGTGCCTGTTCCCATCAGCAAGAGCCGGGAAGAAATGAGGGAAAGATTTCGTCGTGGGTTACATGTCCATTCCTTCTCCTGCCCGCCCCTGCCCCTGCCCTCGTCTATAGAAATCATCGAGGCTATGTATACGTCCGGCGACCCCGCAGACGATAGCGACGACGACAACGACTTTTGGGATATGAATGCACTTGAAGAATGGGATCCCTGCAAAGAAGCACCAGAAGCAAAAAAGTCAACCGCCTCGAAGGGAGCGCAGACCAACAGCCAAGACAATGGACCCAAGAGCATCTGCGAGTTGGAAATCCCAGACCAAGGACTTGAGAAGAAGGTGTGATCGTTTTCTCGGAAAAAGTGGCTCGGAAATTTTCTTAGCGCTAGCTTTCGAGTAATTATTGATCTTTTTTTCCCTTTTTCTTGAACGTATTCCACTCGGAAATTCTGCTGGAACGCGTTCCCGAAAAAAAAAAAAAAAAAAGAAGGACCCAAAGCCATTTGGAAACTTGGGAAACGGGAAAATACAACGTATAGCGCATTATACAACTACCAAGCTGCCCCGCCATTTGCCCAGTTCATCAGCCTACACCTTTCAACCGCTTTTCAGAAAAGCGGGGCAAATTTCACCTCGACTCGGGTGAACACTGAAAGGGGTACCTATTTCTGCGCGTACACTTTCTAGATAGCTTCGTTTCGTAGCAATCTACACCCTGTTTGCCCAATGCACTCAGCCCAGTTGGACGCGCCTTTTTTTCCCCCCCTCCTGAACAAATTTGGGCTCCTTTGGTGAGTTGCAACCTTTATTATTAACGACAGAGCAGAAGTTGGTCGATGTTGAGCCAGGGCCGATCTGAGTAACTAAAATTAGCAGAGCAGGGGAACCTTGGAAGTTTGTCGGCGTTCGAGTGGTATTGTTTAATTCATAATTAGTAAGTAAGTAGTCAGGAACAGAAGGTTCGGTGGCCACAAGGTTCAGTCAGCAACGGCAAGCCTCCACGCCTTTGCTTCAGTTAGTTGTCATGACGCAATCCGACGAGATGAACCAAAACATCATGACTTCATCGGCACAGACCTCTCTTTCTGGTGGTGTGACCTGTTGTTGGCCGCGTCTTTTCTTTTTTTTTCTTTTTCAACAAAACAAAGTCGACCTAAAATATTTAATCGGCCAATTTTCTCCCCCAGCAAGTGACGTTGTTACAGCCCACGACACTCGGCAACGGCACCACTTCCCGTTGCTCACCGCAGCAACACAACTTAACCACCTTCACATAAGGACAAGTTCGACATGTGCGTCGAGCTGGCTCTGGCAGCTGCAAAAGCGGGCGTGCAGAACGTCTTGCTCATCAGCTCGGCCTGCTGTGATTATGCCGAGAGGGACAAACAGCCGCGTCTGCGCAAGTTCATTGATATTGAGAGCGTGGTTCTGAGTGCGAAGGGTGATCCGACTACGCCACTCGGATACTCGCCCTGCGTCATGCGGTGAGTTCCTTTTTTTTTAAAAAAAAAAAAATTTAAAAAAAGAGCGACTGTGTTTGTTGGTTCGTGTGGTCACACTGGTGTTGAATATCTACTCCGACTACCAGTGCCGGTTTTTATGCTCAAAACCTTCTCCTCTACACCCCTCAGGCTCAGGACTGTTGCCCCTCCCCATTGGCGAAAACCACAAGTTCGCCCCCATGGCTCTTGGCGTAAAATTGACAAAGTCCTGCCGTTGTCAACATAGTATAACTAAATTTTGGACAGGACATTGCTCATGTGGCCGCTCATGCCCTCTCCGGAAAGGGAAAGCACGGATTCGACAAGCACCGCGGACAAATGATGGTCGTGACCCCCCCCCCCCCTTTCTTTCTTATGACAAACAAACATAGCGACCTAGCGGTGGTGAGCTAATTTTAACCCAATGATTAGGCCCTATGCTCTGCGCCGGAAACGAGCTGGCCGAGCAAGGCGCTCGGCCAAAATATGGAGTTTGAGAACATCTCTGAGTAGATGCAATTGAAATTCCCTTTAATTAGTTAGAATGGTACAAGCCTAACAGAGCGTGTGCGTGTGTTTTCATCAGGCGTGAAGCAAAGCGGGTTCTTCACTCTCAGACGGAGATTGATGACTCGGAGAAGGAGTATAATTATCCTCGAGTAACTACAGCCTGGTCCGCGAAGGCAAGACAAACTACATCGCCACCACGGCATTCCACGACGTCACGGGCAAGCACCCGACCGAGCCCGACGAGTTTTTTCCGCATGGACGCCGGAGAGATTCGTCCCAAGAAGAAAGTTAAGCATTGAGCGGTGGCAAGTTAAGCAGGTGGTCCTGTATGAATATGGGGGTTGTAATATTACGTGCAGGCTTTTTGCCAAGGTTTGTGGAACTTGGCATATTACAGTTGAGGACGAAAAGGGCTGGAAACCAAAGACGACAGATATTGGGTACTTGGCTCATAATTGGCAATGGTAAATGCGTTGTGCCAAATTGTACGATATTTTCTCTTTTCTTTTTTCTTTTCTTCTTCGGAACAACTCGTGGCTGGTGGACAGCCAACAATTGCCCTGGATCAGATCAGATCCATCCTCATAATTATGTATATGATGCAAACAACTAAACATGATCTCATTTGGGCTAAGTGACGTTAACTTGATAAGGTGAATACATTAATTGCGTGCCGTAAAACTAAAAGCAGTGAAGGGGCCAGTCCTACCGATGTGGCGACAGATTGAAGGTTGGGAGCTTTCAAAGTCGAAACTAAGTAGTAGTAATTAACCGAATACCTAATAAGGTACCTACTTACCTACATACCTATTCTGCAAACCACGAGTTAGTCTAGTAATTATCCTCATCTTCTATTCTGCAAAACCAGTCACATCAATCACCTTGAGCAACCAACAGGAGACAGATATATATTCTCCGGCTCATATCAAGACACACAGAATATATGCAAACACCCCACGACGTGGTGGACAAATGTCATTTTGCCGTGCCAGCCCATTAGCTTATTCCTCAAGACTTTGACAGGTCCGCGACATCGTCGACAACCGGGATCCCGTTATCGATGATACGTCCCGCGCTTGCATAATAATATGAAAAGAAAACTTCCTACTGGTTCCCAAGCCGGAGAAAAACGTCTGATGGCAAAATGGTTTGTGGTAAACAGCCCGGCTAAACAAGCGATCGAGTTGGATATCCCGGAGAGATGGACAGCGAACAGGCCGGTGTGCCGGCTACATATCGTTTGAGCGAGGGGACAACAATCAAAGTTGTTCGATAAAAGGAGCCCATATATACACATTTTATTATACGTGACGACCGTATATTGGAAAAGTTGGCTGTCCGTTTTCATCTGGGCCTAGGTACCTTCCTTAGGTACCTACCGGTTTAGTTCCTTCGGGCTTGAGTGGGGTTTTCCATGACCACTTTCAATGTATTAATTAGACTCGAATTCACTCCTATTTTTGGACCTCCACCGATATACGCATATTTTCTTATTAGATGGGCTGACAATGCTATACGAAAGCTTGCACTGTTGTTTATTAAGTTCGGGTATCTGTTGACGGCCACTTTTCTTACCTTGAGAAGTCTGCTTACCTTGAGACTTCAGGCGCGCCCTTCTTAGAAGTATATACCTGCAACTCCATCACATCATAGTCCATAAAACTTGAGACTCCCGACCTGCAGGTGAGTAAGCCAAGGCTGGCACGGCAGTATGAGACATTCCAGCCACGATAAACATATTTGTATCTTAATAAGAGCCGGAGAATATTATCAGTCTGCCGCTCTCTGGAACCAACCACCCGGAAATTAACTGACCCCCCCCCCCCACGGGCTGCTCGCAGCTATCTGCATGGTGATTGTGTACGACGTATAGTGCTGTAACACCAATCAAGACAAGGCTTAATTATTACCATTGAAAGACTTGCCTAAATTCCCCGATGTAATTCGACTGTCGTTGCTGGTGATGACGAGAGAGCTGATGTGATGTCTGATAAGTCATTGATCCGGGTCCTATAAGAGATTGATTCCCGGTTGTTGGTTTTTTTTTTGTTCCTGCTTCTCCCTGAACATGTGTTCTTACCATTGAATTCTGGCTAGGGCTACACCAAGAACCATAAGATCTTGGCTGACTCTCCGAGAATGGGACGCCTACTATTTCTGCTAGCTGCACTTGCCAGCCAAGCGCTGGCACAGACTGTTGCCAAGTCATACACCGGCTGGGACTGGTACATATTCTCTTTCTCCTTGTTCAAGTCTTACTCCTACCTGAGGTTTGATCTCTTTGTATCTGACTGACATGTCAACCTGCTCAGCTGCAAGCCCCTCTGTGCCACGGTGAACGGGAAAAACGACCTGCTTAAATCCAGGGGGGTCGTCAGCGTCTGCGACAAGAACAACAAGGTCCAAGAGCTGCAGGCCGGGATCCGCGCCAACACCGGCTGCTCGAGCGGCGGCGGGAGCGCCTATCTGTGCGACACGTACACGCCAATCCCCGTATCAGACGACCTGAGCTACGGGTTCGCCATCCATGTCACGGACAACCAGAACGGCGACAACCCCAACTGCTGCAAGTGCCACGAGGTCCGCTGGCTAACGGGTGCGGCCGCCAACAAGACCATGGTCGTGCAGATCGTCACGCCCGGCGGCGCGGGGGGCGATGTCAAGAAGAATGACTTGATTCTTCTGACTCCTGGCGGCGGGGTGGGACCGCTGAGTAGCGGGTGTACGAGTCAGTATGGTAACTCGTATAGCTGGTAATTATATGTTCCTTTTTTTTTTTTTTTTTTTGCTATTGGCTACTCGCTGTTTTAATTACAACACTCGAAAAAAAGGGCTGACGTGGGACTGACTGGTGAAAAACTTTTTAGGGGTGAGACCCGCGGTGGCGTAAAAAATCGAGAGGCTTGTGAGAAGCTGCCTGCCAACTTGCAGGGCGGGTGCTATTGGCGTTTCAACTGGGCCCGGGGTGAGATTAACGGCTGGGATATTACCTACCGACAAGTCGCCTGTCCGTCCATTCTCAAGGATATTTCTGGGTGTGAAGCAAAGTTCAACGGATGAGTTGGCTGGTTTTGGGCTGGAGGGGGGAGGTTCAGTTAATGGAAGGTATGATGAACACAGCCCGTTCAATAAGAGTCTTTGGGAGGTAGGTAGTCCTGTCGTGGCTGTTTCCGACTTCGGACTTGGTGGTTCTTTCTTCTTTTGTAACGGAAGTACCTAAGTCGCCTTATTAGTATTGTGTAATTCCAAGTTGCTGATACACAGCCATGGAAGTGTGTTTGGAATTAAAAAAAAAAATAGGTAATTAACTTGGAAATGACGCCACATCAATGCCAGAACAGCGTAAAGCAAGTGCATCCTACCCAACGCAAAGATCAACACCGAGGCGAGCGACATTAATCCAACTGGCGCAAGACCCATTTTCACCGCATCCGCCACCTGATGCCCGAGCGCCACCGCCTTGCTCACACATTTATTCCCTGGAAGTCCCGCTGCGGAGTCCGGAAGGCAGGTCCGCCATCCAGGATCTCATTACTCTCCGTACCAACGATTGCCGTATCGCATACCAGGAGGTACTACGGCCTGTGGGCGGCCGCTGCCCAGTGTCTTCTTACCACCAGAAGATAAAAAGGTAAGGAGTCAATCTCTGTATAGAGCTACCACTTCTCCGGCTGGCATATTTCTTCACTCCCTCAGCATCCCCGTTCCAAGCAGATGGAACCAGATATTCCGTTGCTACGAGCGTACTCTGAAGAAGGTACATGGCTACGCCGAGTTTTACTACCTCCTAGCGTGCAACAAGTGGATCACTAGCAAGGAAAAGTAAAGCTGGCCCGTAGAAATGAACAAGGTAAAGCCTCTTATCTCATCTAGTTCAACACTATAGAAGTGCTGCTAAGAAGATAACTTTGTAGGATAAGCTCTGTAAGAAGATAGATTTGGCGGGGCCAGTGTGTTCCAAATTGGGAGTGTCCGCCACTCAGGGGGCAATTGGAAACGCAAGAGTCCATTCTTAGAGACGAGAATGAGTATCTAAGAGAAGCAACCATTAATACGTACCATAAGCTGTGCTACTAGTCCAAAAATAGAAGCTTCATGCCCGACAATGAAAGGCAAAGCGGTTATAACACTCTCTTGAATATAGAGGCGTGCGAGGAAGGCGTTCTACTTTGCTGATACCGTCGGAACCGATAGTCATCCTCATTAGAGGTAGCGATAGGAGGGATGTGACACGCTCAAGCTTCCCATTTCTCTCCCATGAGACAATCTCGCTGTATCGGAAACATGGGCGGGCTAATCGAAGCGCTGGAATACATCTCCAAAGTAAGAAATATCTAGAATAGCCTTGAACCACTTCAAGCAGCTCTGGCGGTAAATTTCACAGCAGTGGTAATCCGCAAAGCCGGGGTATTATCCTTGGCGTGACCTAGTCGAGCGTCTCGCTGGATAAATGGATGGGTTGCGCTCCTCGCCAAGGATTTTCCACGCGGCCAATACCTAGATTCGACATAAGGCATCGGTGACTTCGACCAAGTATCCCTTCCTGAAAATCTCGTAGCAGTCATAGTGTATCGGAGCGAACTCGGATGAAGTGCCACACTTCCTGTAGTCCGGGTAGCGGCAAAACAAACGCCAATCAACCCTCGTAATGGTCTGGCCTGGTTGTAGGAAAGGAAGTGGTCGGGTGTGACCATAGTAAGATGTCGAACGTTGATTGCCAAAGGCTGCAAAACGACGTCAACAAAGAGGGAGAGAGGCGAGGAGTGGGAGGAGCGGGAAGAAAGAGCGGGGCAGAGAGAAAGTTCTCATACGTGCTATCACCCTTTCGTGTTTTCATAATCACGGCCGTTTCTTGGAGTCAGCTGTCATAAAGATCCCTTGGCGCTTTGCCACCTCAAGAGCTACCTTATGACGAATTCTTCACCGGTGGTAAGGTACAATAGAGGAAACAGTTACTATCGTAGTATTTATATCGCTTTGCACCAAGGCGCAAGTGTAACCGCCTCCTCCTTATCTAGGTATGGGAACATCGCACTTAGCATTATTTCCGTTTAACACCTTGTGGAAGACGCGATACCGATTTGGAATTAGAGAAGCTCTGACTTGTGAATCCCCGATTGCTTACAAAGAACATCTCGAGCATTTTAGTATCATACCGACAGACTCTGAGTGCTCTTTTAATTCCAAAGAGACACGCCGATTCTAGAAGTATACTAAAGGACTACGACTTTGCAGACTACAAATTAACTCACCCTCCTATATCCTTCCTATAGCTCGCTTTAATAGAAAAAGCAGAGAGAGAGAGCAGATTTATACAACAGAGACACTGCTACGCATATCTTGGTTTAACGCTATCTCTTAGGAAATATGCTGGTACAGCTGCACAGCCCCGCTGTAGTTGCCTTGAACGCGGAGCGTATCCGCGAGGTGGTTCATTGTACGGAGCGTATCGGGATGTTTGGCGCCTAGCACTTTCGTCCGCAACGCCAGCGTCTGCCGGTATAACTGCTCGGCCCCGCTGTAGTTGCCTTGATTAATTATAGAGCGTATACGCGAGGTTATTTATTGTACAGAGTGTGTCGGGATGCTCAGCGCCTAGCGCTTCCGTTTGCAGCGCCAGCGTTTGCCGGTACAGCTGCTCGGCCCCGCTGTAGTTGCCTTGATCGCTGAGTGTATTCGCGAGGTTGTTCATCGTATAGAGCGTATCGGGATGTTTGGCGCCTAGCGCTTCCGTCCGTAGCGCCAGCGTCTGCAGGTATAGCTGCTCGGCCTGCTTATAGTTGCCAAGTCTAGAATTGCTCTCCGCCGCATTATAAAGAAGGCTTGATTTGGCAGTCTTATCCATCGAATCACCTCCCTCCAACGCTGCTAAGGCATGCGGAAGACATCTTATCCATACACCTCTGTTCTCATGTTCGGGATAGGGAAAGACATTTGCGAGCCGCTGCAACGCCTTGGTGGCCCATTCTTTCCGCTCTCCTGTCTGCGTCAGCCAGTTCAACATCGACAGTCGAACCAGCCTGTGGATATCGTATGCACCTTGCTCTTGCCGCTCAGTGATGAATGCGTATGCCTTGAGAGTGCCGATTGCTTCCACCGCCTCTATTTCCCCGGCTGGCGGCAGCAGAGACCGCGGAATGTCCTTTTCGACCAGGAAGCACATGAATCTCAGGTAGTCTGCCGCCAGAGGATCGTGGTGTGAAATGTGCTGGAATGAAATCAGCCAAGTCGTGGCAACTGGATTTTGACTGTTATAGCGATACAGATCGTTCAAATCTTTGCTTAGCAGATTAATCGTGTCCTCGTCACTCAATAGACATAGCCTAAGGTAGTCCGTAGTTGATATCCGATTTCTAGCCATATATGCAGATGCCTGCCGTATGGCGAGAGGTAGATATACGAGAAATTCGAGCAGCTTTGTTGTGCTTTCGGTGTCGTACATCTGAAGTTCCTTTAGGTTCGTCTTCAAAAGTGCGAGAGCTTCGTCTTCGTTCATTTCTTCAACGAAAATGACATCACTCGCTAGGATACCAAGTTTCATCACGACATCGCGATTCCGCGTTGTGAACAGAATGGAGCCTTTAGGGCTGGATGGGAGATAGTCGGCCAGATGCATGTGACCAAAGAGAAGCTTCGTGTCATCGGCGTTATCGACAACTAAGAGCCAGCTGCTGACATCTTCGCGGCTCAGTGCAGTCTTGACGAGTGTCTTGACATCGGCCGTGTCCTCGTCGATCCTAGCAACTTGGATTTGTCGACCTATCGCGCGGTAGGCGTTCTCGAAACTGGTCGCGTCCACGGCTGGAACCCAGAAAACGGAGCAGTCTTGGTGCTTCTTGTGGACCTGGAAGGCAGCTTCAAGGGCGATCTGCGTCTTCCCGATGCCTCCGAGACCTTCAATGGCCGTCCGTTGGCAGTTGTCCTTGTCTGTATTGGGCGGAACCCGCTCAAGAAGCTGTTTCAAAATCGATTCTCGTCCAATGAAGTACTTGTTCTTCTCGAACGGGACGACCCAGTGGCACTTCGATGTAGACGGTACGACTTATAGGAATCAGCTCTGGGAAACGAAGTTAAAATTTGGGTTCTCAAAAGCTACGTACTAGTGGCGGCAATGGCTTCGACACTAAGGTGGAAGTTAGGAATAATCCCCGAAGGTTGCCACGCAGCATCTGAGGCTGTTCTTGAGCCCCGCCCATCTCGGCCGATTGGGAACCAGAAATCTGGACGACCAGGGCAGTTGAATTATCTTGGCCGGGCCTTGCCTTAGATACCAATAACGCCGTGGCTACTTTATCGATTTGAGAGGATATTGTAGTCAGTGCTGTATAGTCGGTTGTGTATGTGCGGACGTCTGGCAAATTCCCCCACTCTTCGAGCTCGATATTGTCCAGGCCGCGATCAACAGTAAAACGGAAGTAAGTATCTTTGACTTCCTCAAACCGCTTCTGTACTTTTTCCGCTGTCGTATCAGACTCTGTCGCCATGTCCTTGAGCGCGCCCATCAACTTCAAAAGGCTTGTTTTCGGAGAGGAAGGAAATTTGATGACATTAGCCAGACCGGTTCCGATGCTGACGACACAAGCAACTTTCCGTCCGGGAAATATACGCTTCGCCTCCTCGAGCACGTGTTCGATAGGGTTATTGTATCCGAGCCCGCCATCCACGAACGTCTCCTGCTCCCCTCCCAATTGAGATGGGATCGAAGTATGTAGGTGCTGCAGAAGTCGCGCGGCATGCCTCCCAAATTGTGCAGTCGAACGTCGCGTTGCTGCGTACATTGTACGTTCGGAATAGCCTAGGACCGGTTCGAGCTTGAACGTCTCGCTGCAGTACGGTGCAGACAAACCTGGAATAGGGGAATTAGTCGGTCAGCCACCTAAAAGTTTCCAAAGCTAGGTAGGTACATACGCTTTGCAGGAGGGCTTCGAACGATCGAGCATTCTTTCCTCGCCGCGGCTACTCCCCAGTTGGCCTCAAAGAAGCGATTTCACCGCTTCTTCCAATGTCCGGCCATCGAACTTGCTTTTCTTAAGGTATCCTTTGACCGAGAAGACCTCCTTTGCAATCCGGACATACTCCTTTCGGGCCTCAGGTACCGACAAACGCATCCGTCCTAATAACAGGGCAATCAAGCTATAGTAAAAAAGGCATCAGTTATGCTCATAAACGCAAACACTCTCCAAGGGACAGGACTTACCCTCCAGTAGATGTCCCACCGATAAGGTCGAAGAAGTCGGCCGGTAGAGGATCGTCGGTCATCCCCAAGTCATATTTGATCCTCCCCATAATCTCCTCAAGAATCAAGAGCTCGGAGAGCCCACGGATGCCCCCGCCGTCTATACAGCTATTAGTGACACGGGCAACGACAGCTAGATTCGACCCACAATGCTTACCTAAAGCTAGCAGGCATAGCGGATTGTTGTCCATCTTATTAGGATTGCTTAAGACAGCAATGGGAGGATAATATGTTCTGCCGAATTCAACCTCTTATTGAATATATAGAAATATAGTGAGAGAGGACTAGAATTTGGCGTGGTGAAGAGAATGCGAGACGCCTTCAATAATTTACCCCGCTCTGAAGTACGGCAACCACCGCAAAGTAATGTTATCGCGCCCGCAGATCCGCCGTATAATTAACGGAGTAGCTTTTTAAAAATGGTTATTCTAAAATCCTTATATTTAATGCTATTGTATAGCGGATTGGTTAGTTCAGGGTCCCCTCCCCTGCGACATGCATCTAATAAACGGTTTTCACTGCGTTTGGATTACGACTCAACGTAAAAGCACTGCAACCGCTGAAAGCCAGGGCTCCCACCCCCAACTCTTCCATTCCAGGCCAACTGCGCGAATCTTGAGGCTTGGCTACTGAGCCATTTTGATTCCGGGCCAGATGTGTCAGCGGTCCCGACAACGTGAGGTAGTAGCTGCGGTACTTCAGAGCAGGGCAAATTATTTAAGGCGTCCCGCATTCTCCTCACCACGCCAGATTCTAGTCTTCCCTCACTATCTTTCTATGTGTTTAGCAAGAGGTTGAGAGAATCTAATCTGTCGTTTGTGACCCCTTGTAATTTTGGTGTCCGTTTTATGCACCCTCGGCTGGAGTTGAAGCAATTCGCACCTTTCCCGTGGTGAAGCAGCGTTCGCGGGTGTGTAGGGTGTGCGCTGGGTGTGCAGAGTGTGCACCGAGTGTGCACTGGGGGTTTAGGGCCGGTGCAAGTCACGTGGCCCACACCGATGTAAGCCGTCGAGATTAACATTGGCTAACAATGCTATTCGTGAACGGAAGGAGCTTGCGTGGGCTGGGTGGGTGACAACAGCCTCGGGTTCCAAACGGGCAGGAAGAGCAGCCGGCAGCACCTTCCGGACAATCCCTTTTCTTTCCCAGTAGCAATCAATGTTAGCCTCACCTGAAATACGCAATAACTTCCCCATTAATTATTTCATTCAGCATGAAGATAAATTTGATTTGCTCCACGGTCATGGTGTTTCACGGAGATTCGCAGAAACTTACGTCAGCTCCTCTTCAAGCCCCCCGACACATATCAAGATGTCCTGAATTTGATTCATATTAGACCGCTCTTTTGGACTTTGCCTTTTGGTTTTGCTCATTTTCAGGTACGCGACCCCATAAGGCAGTCCCGAGTTATTGAAACCCGTTAATAATCCAAGCCTTAATACAGTTTGGAGCTGTTCCTTCGTTCTACTTCCTCGGTATCTGAAGCAGATACCAAAATCATCAAGCCTCAGCAACCTCACACAAAGTACGATAAAACTGCGCCGGGTCATGCGCGAACCTGCCCAAAAATAACCCATCCACTTTACCACCCAACCTGGCAAATAGGCCGGGTCCAGCACTCCCACCATAGACAATACGCGTCAGCCCTTTCCGGCCCTGCACGGCCTCACTCGCGCGAACACGCCTCACAACACCGCAGACATGCTCCACGGGCGCCGGCTCGCTGGCCCCAATGGCCCAGACAGGCTCGTACGCGAGCACGACATCCGCATCTCCAGGCAGCGCCGCCAGCACGCTGCGCACCTGGGTCAGCACTTCCTCTGCCGCGGTGTCAATTTCCTCAGCCGCCACGCGCGTTACCTCCCCTACACACACCAGCGGAACCATGCCGTTGCGCGCAACCGCAGCAGCCTTGGCCGCCGTCGACGCGTCCGTCTCGCCGAATAAGCGGCGGCGCTCGGCGTGGCCCAGCTCGACGATCCCGCACCCGACTTCGGCCAGCACCGCGGGGGACACCTCGCCCGTGAAGGCGCCGGCGTCTTCGCTGTAGCAATCCTGCGCGCCGACAATAATCTTTTGCGATGATGTGTGACATGAAGAAGAGACCCGCCTCACCACGCTCGCTAGAGTGATGTGGTCGGGGATGATGAATATATCGATCGCGTTGAGCAGACCTCTATTCTTATTCTCACTGTTATTATTGTGGACCGGCGGCGTCTCAGAACCGGAAGCTGAACCCGAACTCGAAGAAGAGAAGGAGCCGGAGGAGCCGGAGCCGGAGCCGGAGCCTGACGATACCATCCCAAGCACGGCTTGCACGAAGGATTCGGTGCGCGCCGCGCTGAAGAACATTTTCGTCGAGACACCGACGATGCGTCGACGCCTGTTGGGCACCGCCGCCGCTGCCGCCACCATCACCATGGAGGATGGTGGTTGTGGTGGTGGCGAGGACGAACTCAGCCGAGAGGCGGAGGCTGTCGTTGTGGTCGTCTCCATCTTTTTTTTTCGTCTTCTGTCTTGAACCGGAACCGGCCAGTTTTCGGTTACGCAAGAGTTCTTGATTCTTTGCCTTTCCCCCTTTCTGCCCCTTCAGGTCAGCCGAACCGAGCGAGCACTGACGATAATAATATTGAGGTGCCTTGTAAATATGGGGTGGGGGCTGGGCAAAATGATCTCCTCCTCGGTGAAGTAGGTATGCAGGCAGGGATTGTCCAGATTTATCCTTCCCTGGTCTTGGGTGGATCTGCATTCATCCGGCGGTCCCCATGTTCAACTTTTGGCGGGTCCTCCTGTCCTGTCCTACTCTGGCGGTTCGTGGGGGGGACATATGGAGCGAAAATAATTATCTCTACCTTAGCTTTGTGGATCACTAATCGCACAGCAAGCGCAACACGCAATCGAGCGGGAGAAAACCCATCGATGGATCATATCCAGGCTTTTCAGCTCGGGAATTAGTACCCGAGACCTTGGAATTGCCCCCCCCCCCCCCCCCCCAACCCCAAGACCTTCGGATGACCACTTTGGGAGCAGCTCCTCTCCCCTTTTCAAGTTCCATTCGCCATCCGGGCCGCGTAGCTTGTTGGGATCAAGGTCTCACAATGGGCATGAGCACAATTAAATATTAGTTTGGTGACGTTGTCCAGGGTCCTAATGTTCCATGGCCAATTAATTATCATGGGATTCAAATCTCGATTCTGTCAAAAAAGGATTCCGTTCAGTGCTTCCAAAGGCAATTGCTAGCTAATCTAATAAATCAAATATTCAAAATCATTACTCCCTTCTTTTCAACCTCCCATCCCCACTACTTCCAGTTAGCAGCCCTTGACTTCTTCGGGCTGTCCCGAGAGTCCACCCTCGCCCTCCTCGTACTCGTGGATGGCCTTCACCTTCGCCGCGCTGGCGCTGGTCTCGTCGAAGACATAGCCCAACCATTCCTTGGCAAGTCGGCGAGCCAGCTCTATCCCGACCACCCGCTCTCCCATGCAGAGCACCTGGGCGTTGTTGCTGAGAATGGCCCTTTCGACCGAGAAGCTGTCATGCGCCGTGACCGCCCGGATGCCCTTGATCTTGTTGGCCGCGATGGCCACGCCGAGGCCAGTGCCGCAGATAAGCAGCGCCCGATCGCATTCCCCTGACGCGACAAGCTTCGCGGCGGCCGCTGCGATATGGGGGTATGCCGTCTTGTCCTCAGTGCCGACCGCGCCGACGTCAGTGACCGAGATGACGCGGGGGTCTGCTGCGAAATCCGCCTTGATCTTGTTCTTGTAGCCGACGCCAGCGTCCTAAGGGGGCGAAAAACAAAACACGTTAGCAAAGCTAGACTACTCGTCCAGAGAACAAAAAACGGCACAAACATCGCAGCCAACGGCAATCCTCCATTGTGGTGAGCTCATTGTGATCGAGGTTGATGGTCGTTGAATTTTTGCGGCTCTTTTTCCTCTTGTCTGGGAAAGGATTAGGGAACGACAGGGTTGAAATCATCGTAAAAATAGTTTAAACGGGAACCTACTAAGCCCGGCCTATTTATCCAGGCCGTGTTTCCCTTCCTGGCATTCCGAGGGGTGACAGGGAGGAGCTGAGTGACATCCCCGGATCCGGGGGAGGGGGATCTTCGTGCATTGCCCCTCCTCCGTATGCGTCTAGTTGCCCCCACCTCCCCGGCAAGTCATAAAGCACCAGGGGTAACACGGACTGGTGAGGGGGAGCACCGATATCGTGGAATTCATATCGCACGAGCTTTGCCGGTTGCCGATCTCCAAAGCTCATTACCAGACTGGTTAACAATCTCACAGTTCTTGGAGCTTGACTTCTTCACCTCCTCTCCATCACACCTGTCTGCTTGTTCACAGCTTGAAATCATGTCCAAAAGCCATCTGTTTCCCTCGCTGGAGGGATTGGTCCCCAAAGCTCTCCGCGGCATTGTCGCCAGCAACCCGCGGCTCAACCTCGACGAGACCAACAGAGTCGTCTTCGATTCCGAGGCACCTCGGTCCGCCGTCAGCATCATCAGTGGAGGCGGGTCCGGCCACGAGCCAGCATGGTCCGGCTACGTGGGAAGCAACATGCTTGCTGCGTCTGTGGCAGGCGATGTATTTGCGTCTCCGAGTACCAAGCAGATTCTGGCAGGCATTGAGGCTGTTCCCTCTGACAAGGGCACTCTCCTTGTCATCACCAACTACACAGGAGACTGCCTCCACTTTGGCCTCGCAGCCGAGAAGACGAAAGCCAAAGGCCAGCCCTGCCGGATGCTCATTTGCGGTGACGATGTTTCGATAGGAAAGACGGGCGGGTCATTGGTTGGCCGGCGTGGACTCGCGGGGCAGATCGCTGTTCTGAAGGTTCTAGGCGCGGCGGCTGCTCAAGGGGCGTCGTTGGACGAGTTGTATGATCTCGGAACCGCTGTCTCTGGGCAGATTGTTAGCATCGCCACGACTCTCGACCACTGCCACGTCCCCGGCCGCACGGAACACGGTGCTCTCCGCGACAACGAAATCGAGATTGGCACCGGGCCCCACAACGAGCCAGGCTACAAGAAGCTGACACCCGCGCCTTCTCCGGAAGAGCTGGTCAAGCAGATCCTGACATATTGCTTGGACGAGAAGGACCCAGAAAGGGGTTACGTCAAGTTCAGCCCTGGCGATGAGACCGTCTTGCTGATCAGCAACTTTGGCGGCATGTCCAACCTCGAGCTTGGCGGGCTTGTCGATGAGCTCCTGCAGCAACTGTTGGTCGAGTGGAGCATCGAGCCGTCACGGGTATATGCCGGGTGCCTGGAGACTTCCCTCAACGCGCCCGCCTTCTCGGTCTCGATCATCAACATCACAGCCGTGGCTGCCAACAGCCCATATTCCGTAGAGCAGATCAAGGCCTTCTTCGACGTGAGGACCGATACAGCATGGGAAGCTGTTGCTGGGGCCCAAAATTCCCCAAAGCGGCGCCCAAGGGCTGAGCAACTCGTGCAGCCGCCGGCCGAAGTCAAGAAGATCATTGACGACGCACGAGACTTGAAGATCGATCCGGCATTGCTGGAAAGGATGCTTCGCAACGCGTGCAATGAGGTGATCACGGCTGAGCCCGATCTCACGAGATGGGACACAGTCATGGGAGACGGAGACTGCGGTCTGACCCTGGAAACAGGAGCCAAAGCTCTGTTGGAAGTGGTGGATTCGAAGCAGGTTGCTGCCAAGGGGTCTATCGTGGAAGTGCTCAATGAGTTGGAAGAGATTGTCGAGGGCAGGATGGGCGGGACACTGGGCGGGATTCTTGGCATTTTCTTCGTTTCGCTGCGGACATCAGTGCAGGAGAACAAGGCGCTGGCGCAGTCGGAAGGTGTACCCGCTGTGTGGGGCAAGGCTCTGTCGACCGCTGTAACGCACCTGAGGCATTACACGCCTGCCCAGGTGGGCGATCGGACGGTGATGGACACGCTCATTCCGTTTGCCGAGGCCATGAAGGCGGGACTCAGCTTCGAGGAGAGTGTGGCAGCAGCCGTTAAGGGCTCCGAGGGCACCAAGACGCTGAGGCCAAAGCTGGGGAGGGCAACATATGTCGGCGTTGGCGCAGACAGCTCCAAGGAGTTGCCGCCAGACCCGGGTGCCTGGGGAGCCATGGTTGCCATCAGGGGCTTGCACTCGGCAATTTGAATTTTGTGTACGACGAGAATGGTCTGTCTTGCTTTGGATGATTAGTATTCATGTAGAATGTTGCCCCATAGGACTTTCATTTTTGATTTGGTTGATGCATGCATCATTTCAGTCCTGGCGATATTAAATGTGTGTGATTGATTCATAGGTTGTTCCCTCCGTTGATTTCAAAAAGACAAAACCCGTTAGAAGGAGCGGACGAAATTTATTCAATCCGATCCACTGCTCATCTGACAGCCTGGAACTCTGAACTTGATCACGAAAATTATTCATTCCCTCGCTCCCATGCACAATGACTTCAAGTTCTCATGCAAATTTAAGCTGCCAGTAATTAAATTTGGGGTTCGTTTGATCATTACATTTCTTTTCGATATTCACAACAACCTTCTTCTGCCTAAGCCTTCCCCGCGCTTCCCAGCCAGTGCATGTACTTCTCGATGGCCACTTGCATTGCGCTTGTGCCCGCCTCGATCACGCTGGTCAGTGGCTTGCCCTGCATCTCCTTTTGCGTGCGGGCATAGTGGTCGTTCATGCCCTTGTTGATGTTGACCTTGGTCACGCCCGCCGCCATGCACTTCCGGAAGATCTCCTCGTCAAACGGGTCTGCGCCGTGGAGGACGAGTCTGACTCGGTCGCCAACCGCCTCGTTGATGCTCTGCAGGCGCTCGTATTCTAGCTGAATACCGCGCGGCCCGTACTCGCCGTGGACGTTTCCGAACGCCGGCGCCAGCATGTCGATGCCCGTGGCCACAAACTCCTCGGCCTGCTCAGGCGTTGTCAACACACCCTCCAGGTCCACCGTCTCGGCGACACCGTCCTCGCCGCCCTCGATACGCCCCGGCTCAGCCTCAGCCGCAATGCCACGTTCGTGGCAGTACTTGACGAGCTCGGCCGTCAGCTTCAGGTTCTCCTCCTTCTCGTAGTGGCTCATGTCGCACATGATGCTGTCGAAGCCGTCGGGCACATCAGCCGCACGCCGCACCAGTTCGGGCGTCTGGCAGTGGTCTAGATGCAGCGATACGGGCACGCTGGCACTGTGTGCCGCCTCAGCAGCCGCCTTCACGAGCGCGTCTCCGGCATACTGAATCGCCCACGGGAAAAGCAGGACCATGGCAGGCGAGCGAGTCGCCTCCGCCGCCTTCACCGTGGCGATGATGGACTCGATGTTGTAGCAGCACATGCCAGGGACGGCATAGCCGCCGGCCTTGGCGGCATTGAGGATGGCCATGGACCGGTTCTCCGAGAGGGGTGGGCGCGTCATGTTGGGTTGCGTGGGCAGCGGGATGGATGGGTAACTGACGGTTGAGTTGACTCAGACAGGGAGTTTGTGTGGATTTGAGATACAAAGCGGGAACAGCCACACGTTTGGTGAGTGTTTTGGGAACGAATTAATAATATCGATGTCTGCAGCACAGCAACGACGTAGCGATGAGATCAGAGTGTTTTGCTCATCGAAGAATAAGATTCATTCAACAAGCCGTCCTGGAGAATTGCCGGTCGGGATCCCCAATTCGGGATCGTCTCCATTAACCCGCCAAGGCGACGACGGGAGCTGAATGCATGACCATAGAATAGCCTGATGAGTGGCAATACGACAGTGGGGGTCTGGGTGACAGTTATAATTGGTTGTCCGCCGTCTCCAGAGCTGGGAAAAAGGGGGCAACAACATGCGACCACAAGGAGCGGGGAACGGGATGCACCTTGTGGGTCGCCCGATGCTATACTAATGCTTTCACCCGGAATGGGGGTGCGGCATGGGCCGATCCCAGCTTGTGTCCCCCAAGCTGTCGACATTCTTGACTTTGGTTCCCCTTTTTCCTTCGGGCGAATGAAACCCCGGAAGACCCGAAAGTATGCTCTTCACTCGCAGCGGCATCGAACAATACAACACTTAACAGCAGGCACCTCAGCGGGCGGTGATTCGACTCAAGCAAGCAAGACCCGGACAAACACACTCAGTCCTCAAACCAGACACTACTACCATGGCTGACCAGAAACCCCCCATCTCGTTTATCGGCCTCGGTGCCATGGGGTTCGGCATGGCAACTAACCTGCTGAAAGAGGGCTACACCGTCACCGGGTTCGACGTCTGGGGACCGACTCTCGACCGCTTCAAGGCCGCCGGCGGCCTGACGGCGACAACACCATCCGAAGCAGTCGCGGACAAGGAGTACTGCGTCTGCATGGTGGCCACTCAGCAGCAAGCCCAGTCGGTGCTCGTCGAAGGGCCCAACGCCGCAATCCAGACACTCCCTCAAGGGGCAGCCCTCCTCCTCTGCTCCACCGTCCCATGTGACTACGTTCAGTCGCTGCAGAAAGAGCTCGAAGCCCGCGGCCGTGGTGACATCCTCCTTGTCGATGCTCCCGTCTCGGGCGGAGCTGCACGTGCCGCAGACGGAACACTCTCCATCATGGCGGGCATGTCAGATGCCGCGCTCGCCAAGGCCCGCTCGCTGCTCGCCGCCATGGCAGACCCGGCTAAGTTGTACATTGTCGAGGGCGGCATCGGTGCTGGCAGCAACATGAAGATGGTGCACCAAGTGCTGGCGGCGTGCCAGATCTTGTCCTCGAGTGAGGCCATGGGCTTCGCAGACCAGCTCGGCCTGGACCTGGCCAAGGCCCAGGCTGCAGTTCTGGCGTCAGACGCGTGGAACTGGATGTTCGAGCACCGGACCCCGAGAATGCTCACCCAGTTCCAGCCCATTGCTAGCGCGACCTTCATCATCATCAAGGACACGGGCATCATCACAGCCGAGGGCCGGAGGAGTTCTTTCCCAACGCTCATGACGAGCGTTGCAGAGCAGGTGTACTATTCTGCCATCGGCAGGGGGTTCGGCCCGGATGACGACAGCAGTCTCATCCGGCTTTATACCGAAGGGAAGGGCAAGGTTGGACCAGTACACGGCTTAGCGGAGACTGAGGAGGCCAAGCTGGCCCTGGTGATCGATCTGCTCAAGGGTATCCTCATTTGCGCCGCGGCCGAGTCCCTGGCATTTGCGAATGCCGTCGGGCTGGACCTGGACCAGGTATATGATCTGTGCATCAACGCCGCGGGCGGCAGCAAGATCTTGCAGAATTTTGGACCCGATATTATCAAGGCGTTCCGTGAAGGCACAGCAGGTCAGGGGTGGACGGCCCAGGCCGGCGAGACTGGGTTGAAGGAGATCTTCGAGAAACTGAAGGCCGCCGTCGAGGAAGCGCAGAGGATCAAGACCCCCCTGTTCCTCGGGAACCAGGCGTACAACATCATTCAGCTTGCGTTGCAGTCGGGCCCAGACGGGCTTGCCGCTGGGGCAGTGACCAAGGTGTGGGCAGCAAAGAGGAATTAGAAAAACTTTTGGATAGATGTAATTCTTGAGTAGTTAAGATTTCAAATCAGCAATTCTGTAACTTGGCTATCAGAACTTGAAGTGTAACCTTATGGAAGTCGAGTTATTTGAGTCGTAGAGAAGAGCGCCATGATGTTATATTTCCCATCGGAACCGAGCAAGGAGCATGAGTAGCAACAGTAATACAGTGGCACTGGAATGTGGTTTGCAAAGTCAATGCCCATGTCCTTATTTGGTTCAAACTCGCCTCGGGAATGATGCAGACCGGCCTTGAATTACCTCTTATGAGGCTGTCGGTGGCGAAATGAAGGAGACAAAAAGGAGCTCCAATCCTTAACTCATGTTAGTTGCCTTGTCAACTAGAAGGAAGAGCCCTCTGGATCTCCTACTAATAAATATCAGGGTATTTGAACATAGCGTTTGGTTCGAGTCTCTTATTCCAATTGCCTGACTGCCTAGGTACCTAGTGCTCGAAGTATTCAACCCAGCAATTCGTTTCCTTCAGGGCCCTGTCGAATTATTGTCTGCATGGTAAAGAAATTGGCCAAGACGTAAAATATTATATGTTAATTCTCGTCGAGTGTGCTCGCTCTCGTCCATGATGGCTTCGCCGTCTTTGGTATTCCTTATGCCTCGTGATTTGATAGGTTTCCAGCGTTTCGCCGCAAACTTTCCTTGTTTCGAGGTTTATCAATTGCTCTTAGCAAGGGGATGTTGTCTGACTATGTAGGTCAACGGATGCAATATTGTCTTTTTAAAAAGAGTTGGTACGCTTATGCAAGGGCCTGTTCAAGATTCTCGTCGGGAAATGGCTCACCCTCTCTCAACTTCCTCTTTCATCTCAGTGGCTTGAATCGCAACTTGGCCGAACTAATTGCATTGGTGGTTACACCTCTCCCAGGTCGCGACTCCATGGACAGTACAGGACTTTTGCCCTCTGGTAAATAAGCGGGAAACAATTAAACCCCCAAAAGAACAAAAAGCTTGCCAGCCAACTCTGCGGAGAGGTGGCTGGTTACGAAAACCCCTGAAGGGGTTTTGCTTCGAACGGGATTAGTGGGGGGGGGGGGGGGGGGGGGGGGGGGGGGGGGGGGGGGGGGGGGGGGGGGGGGGGGGGGGGGGGGGGGGGGGGGGGGGGGGGGGGGGGGGGGGGGGGGGGGGGGGGGGGGGGGGGGGGG
>JAPDFK010000294.1:0-59701 GCA_027569635.1 Lasiosphaeriaceae sp. G1095 | reverse complement strand
CCCCCCCCCCCCCCCCCCCCCCCCCCCCCCCCCCCCCCCCCCCCCCCCCCCCCCCCCCCCCCCCCCCCCCCCCCCCCCCCCCCCCCCCCCCCCCCCCCCCCCCCCCCCCCCCCCCCCCCCCACATGTCCGGCCGGCGTGTTGGAAAGAAAGCATGGTTGGGTACTTGGGCGGGGCGGCAACAGGTATCGTGGCGTCCCTGGGTCGGTTTATGATATGACTTTTCTTTTCTTTTCTTTTCTTTTCTTTTCTTTTCTTTTCTTTTCTTTGCACGTTTGCATAAATCCGCTCATCGGGCCAAGCAAGACCAATGAACACGGAATGAAGTTTATGAAAAACATTTTGGCAAGCAATAGCTTCTCAGATTTGTTGTGGTTTATTAAGTGTTTGGTATTGCCATATCTGTTGGCTATTTATTGTTTCTCTACCTCGAATAAAAGTCTAAAGCAAAGCCCATCTATGAATGCCTGCTAATATGTAGGTGGGTTATGTCGTATCTTCATAAAAAATGCTCCCAAAAAGTAACGTCTATAAGGCCCAACTATGGGGCCATGCAGCAACGGCTTCTATAATCTGAAGTGCAGGTTGTCTGCTTTGGGAGAAAGGGGGATAATGCGCTGTCTCAATGCTGCCACTTCAGGCGTCAGCACTGCCATCCACTACCTGCATCACCTCGCCGTTGTCAATAATTCCAGACTCCATCATGCATGGCTCCTCCTCGACACTCACAGGCGGAACCGAGATCTTGTAGCGGTCGAAGGGGAAGTCGACCATGGTGGGCAGAAACTCGGCCCAGCCATCATCAATCTCGCCCACCTGGTGGAGGTCGATCTCACCGGCCTCGCCAGTGCGGCCGGCAAGCACCTCGGCCTCGCGGCCCTTGTACTCCTTCAGGAGCATCGGGTGGGGGCACCAGATCACACGCATGCCGGCACGACGGCCAGCCTCCACACCGGGGACGCTGTCCTCGAAGACGAGGCACTCCTCGGGGGTGATGGACCTCTCTGCGGCCGGCAGCGAGTCGTTAAGCGTCTTCAGCGCGATCAGGTAGATGTCGGGGAGGGGCTTGCCGCGGCCGGACGGGATTCGCTTGTCGTCGCCGAGAACGCGGCGGTGTCCCTCGAAGACGCTGAACAGCTCGGTAAGGTGGTTGGTCTTGAGGCGGAAGTTTGCCTCGTGGGACGAGGTGGCCAGGGCGATGTGGACGCGGTTCTTGGGAGCAGCATCGTCGCCGACGGTCTGCTGGTCCTTCTTCAGGTCCCAGTAGCGGGTGCGGCCCAGATCGGCCAGCAGCTTCTCGACGCCGGGCAGCGGCTGGGTGGCGGGGAAATGCTGGGCCTGGAGGTCGTAGTACTCCTTCTGGTACTGCTCCTGGCTGATTGGGAGCTTGGCCCAGTCGTGGAAGAGCTTGTTCGCGGCGGGTCCAGGGCGGCCCTGCAGCTTCGCCTTGATGCTCCACGGCAGGCCGCCGGGCTTGCCGTAGCGCTGGAGGATGATGTTGATGCAGAGTGAATAAATGTCCTCGGTGTCGAGCAGCAGGCCGTCCATGTCAAAGAGACAGGCTCGGATGGGGGGGAAGCTAATAGATGGAGAGCGGCGAGGTCAGTCACATGTCTTTTACACGCAGACTACGGATCGCGGAAGGCTCCCAAATGGAAGCCACGCGGCGGGCACACTTACTTGGTGCGAGGAGCCATTTTGGGTCGCTTTGTGTGGCTGACAACGGTTTGTTGGGCGGGTAAACGGTGGCTTTGGGGAGGTAGGTTGAAGTTGGACAGGATTGTGAGAACGGCCAGAATTAGACTTTTGGTTCGTTTCTGGTCAGGATGAAGGAGGGTTGGTTAGAGGAGGAGTCTTTATATAGAGGGAAGGAAACCTGGGCTGCGGCTAGGTTGTTTGAGAAGGAGGTAGGTAAGAAGGTAAGGTAGGTGCAATTGGCAGTTTTTTTTATTCGATTGCAGTCCGTCAGACGAAAGATAAGTGCCAGGTTTGTGATAAGATTTGGTGAGTCACCGGCAACTATGGGACGACATGCGGATCAAGCGTTGCGGAAAGTCAATTGATATGGTGAAGAAGAAGGACTGCAGTGAGAACGGGGAGGGGTAGCACAAAGAAAGTTGAGGCGGCTTCAAACAAAAAGCAAATTTGGAGAAGCTGTCGCTCAAATTCGCGGGGACCCCTGTCAGGGTGTCGTTTGGGGAGCTAGGGCCACAATAAGGCCACGGCTGGCAACGGCTCCTTCCCCAGGCCCCTGGTTCCCTAACCTGGTGCCTGGTAACAAAGTTCAAGGTTCAGCCCAATGTCAGATGCAGTTCATCTGTTCCTTGGCCTCCCACTGCAGGAAGATACGCGATTTCCCCCGATAAATAACCCGCATGTGACGCAGCGCCAATGTGTGAGAGTGAATCGGACTCGGAAGGAGCACTGCGGGAGATGTCGGGCCTATTACCCCTGCGAGACAGCCTCGACAACCGAGGAAGCTACCAAGATAAGAGACTTGAGACCGGGATCTGGATTCTCGAGATGGAGCGGCTGGAGAAAGAGGAAATGGAAAGTCGATGGAGCTTTCGGGGTCTCGAGGAAGCGGGGATGGCCGTTTCCAGTTCCCTGCCTGCCTGCCTGATGAGGTGGATAGGCATCCGAGAGGAATCTCAGTCACGGAGAGGAAATAACCGAGAGGAGTTCGCGCCAAAGAAAAATGACTTAAAAAATGACGTCCTAAATACAACGCGGTGGGGCCTCGGTGGCTTGAGACGACAGGGGCAGGCGCATCCTTGCCACGTCTCCAGCGGTAGCGGTAGCGTGCTGCGATGGAGGGGTAACGTGCAGATATTATTACAGCACCTCGTCGTTCGAGGTGGGGTATTCGCTCTTGTGAGTACTACGCTTCCTGGAAACAACCTGGAATCGATCTGCCTGCCCAACCACAAAACCACCATCCCACAACGCAACAACCCATGTGAAGCTTCCCTTCGCTTGCGCTCTGCCTCGCCCGCTGCCCAGAGAGGGCTTATGCATGCGATATTGTGCAGACTTAGCGTCAGGCCAGCCCGGCTTCCGCCGACTTCGACTAGCTGGTTCTTATCTCGTGTGTTTCGAGCTTTGAGCTCCCTCAACCCTTCATACCATCCTAGCTCTCTCTAAAGATGGCGACCAATGACAAGAAGCCCCCAAGCCATGCGGCTGCGGGCCGTGATCTGGCCGAAGACCAAGATGACACCGGCAAGCCAATCGACAAGTTCTCGCCGGAGGAAGAAGCCGCAAGTATCCCTACATATCCATTACTTGCCAGGTTTTGCTGCAGTTGACACCCGCTAACTGTTAGTCTATCGGTGCAGGCTCTCGTCGCCGAGTCCAACACGCACAAGGCGGAAGCCAACACGCTCTTCACCAAGGGCAGCTACGATGCCGCCATGAACAAATACGACGAGGCTCTGGCCGTCTGCCCAAACTATCTGGACTACGAGCTGGCCGTGCTGCGGTCTAACATAGCTGCCTGCCACCTTAAGCTAGACGAGTGGAAGGACGCCGTCGCCCATGCCACCACTGCCCTTGACTGTCTGGACCGGGTAGAGAAAGAGGAGAAGGAGAAGGAGAAGGCTGAGCAGGAGGACGAGGAGGTCGAGATAGAGATTTTCAGCCCCGGTGCCGCCAAAGCTGGACCACCCCTTCCCAAAGAGAAAAACGAGGAAGCCGAGGCTGTCCGCCGGAAGCGGTACGAGGACATTGAGCGGATTCGGGCTAAGGCCCTGATGCGCCGGGCGCGCGCGAGAAGCGAGCTTGGCGGCTGGTCCAACTTGGAGGGTGCGGTCGAGGACTACAAGCGTCTCGCCGCCGTGTCGAATATCCCTCCGGCCGACAAGAAGACGGTCCAAGCGCAGCTCCGGGTCCTGCCACCCCGTGCCAAGGCCGCCCAAGAGAAGGAAACGGCCGAGATGTGGGGCAAGTTGAAGGAGATGGGCAACGGACTGCTCAAGCCGTTTGGTCTGAGTACCGATAGCTTTAAGATGGATAAGGACGAGAAAACAGGCGGCTACAGCATGAACTTCAAGGGCGGCAGCAGCAGCGGCGGAGGCAAAGCATGACCATGAAGCGTTGTTGTACAACTGCCACGATATTCCCAGTCTCGAGACGTCCCAAAGGATGTCTTGACCGGTTCTTTGTCAACCTCTCCTTGGAGTTCTTTGGGCAGAGAGGTAGCAATCGTTTTGGGCGTGGTTTACAGCTTGCCCCCGACATTAGCCAACAGGAGGGTCTGAAATTGGGAAATAATAGCGTTTGGTTTGGCAATGATCCTGCAGTCTTTGTACGTAGTGATATAGTTCTGCCCTAACGTTTATTCCATGGGAGCAGACAGCCAGTCGTTGCCTCATAAGGGAACCTTGGAGCTTTGAAACTTTCGTGGTCTCTTAATTTGGGACAAATAACTGGGAATTCTTTCCACGTTGCACCACCCTCCTTGCAATCCCATATCCTTCGACTTGTTGCTGTTGTGTGCATCGCCGCCGCCGTCCTCGCCGCCCACAGACACCATGAGTACTTTCGCTCCCGAGCAGAGACCCGTAGCGTCGTCTTTAACGCCACACACAAACGCCCTCGAATTCGATAGCCTCCCCTACCAACTCGACGAAGACGGAAATGTATCTCTGGATCATCTCACCCTCCGCCAAGAGCAAACCCTCCGAATATACCTTCGCGACAAGTACAATGTAGCCAGCTGCGACTACAAATACCCCTTCGTCATGCTGTCCTGCGACGGCGATCTCCCTCCACGAGACAAATGCCCCTTCACCGTCGGCGGCGCCATCGCCATCTGGCAATCGTCTACCCAGGCACGAAACGAACACTTCCGTCTCGCCTTCACGCACAAGGCCAAAGCCGCCCATACAACGACTACCGACTCAAACTCCCCGCCATCCAGCTCAACCGGTGCGAAGTCCCGTCCAACAAATTCATTCTCCACTTGGCCAACCACGTCTTTCCTGACTGCGATGCCTTGATATGCCTGTGGGGGACCCTGGTCGTGGAGCTGCCAAAGACAAGTGACAGTGATAATAATAGGGATGATTTCGCAACGCGCCTTCAATGTCTGCCACAGAAGTTGGAGCCGTTCCCGTTCCGGCTCGAGTATTGGAACGGGTCGCTTCCCGCTGACCAGAACGAGAAAAAAATCCAGGCGCGTTTCAAGAGGGAGGTGGAGTTCTTCACGGAAATGGTTCCTGTTCGCATGTAGGATAGGATGCTGGGCCTACAATATGTTCATACAGCAACAGTAACAGTAGCGACAGCAGCAGCAGCAGCAACCCTTCCCCTCCCCCGAATTTGGCGACGGCAGGCAGAGGGGGGAGAAAAGAGCTTGCGATTAGTTACGGGAGGCGGTTTGAGATCAAGCGAGGGTTGCACCGTATTTGGCTTAATATAAGGTCGGGGGGCCCGCCAGCTCCGATGGCGATAACGGCGTATATTTCCGCTCAGCAGGGAGTGTTTTGGACGAATTATTTGCGTTATGCGGAATGTTATATTGAGAAGTGTATCTTTTATGCCGATATTGTTGAGGAGGGAGACTAGCAATTGGGAGAGAGTGGATTTTGAGTGTTTTGTGGTTTTTGTACATACCTATGGGGGAGACGCCCCCTAATTGACACAGTATTGCTCCTTGCCATAAAGGTGACATAACGGCATCATAATGTTTCGGGGGGTAAGAACGACTAGCGAAAGATAGGAGGGTATTATAATGCCAAGTTAGGGAGCCCGCCCGCATAGGTAACTAGGGACTCCATATCAAATAGAAGATTACGGCGAAGAGTCCAATTTCGACGCAGGTGAGGATGACACAAGTGGGGAAATGTGACAAAGGCTGTTCAAGTCAGGGCTTGGAGAAGCGAGTGAGTTATTGAATGGTCTTTTCCGTTCCCATTAAACCCATCTTTTTATGCGACTTGGATTGTCGTCATTGATGTTTCAAGTCCTCCCCCCTTCCCCTGGACTTGGACTTGGATTCTGTAGTTATCGACTTTCAACGGTCGCTAATATTCACTATCAAAAGTGTTTACGGGGCGCGGGTGATATTAACGGATGCTGCTACCGTAGGCGTCCAGATTGATCGGCTTCCGCTTGATTTCAAGTTCAATTATGTTAAAAGATGTTGTTGACGTGGTCAATAAAATGTCTTCCCTTCTGGGTGGGTAATGAGAAAATGAAGAATGAGGTTGACCAAGTAGTTGGGAGGTACTTTTGGAAAAAATGAACAAAAAGAAGAAAAAAGAAAAAAAGAAAAGAGAAGCAAAAGGGAAATGACCTTGCGGTCGGAGAAGGTGAATCTCCGAGTTGCATGTATAGTCTAGGAATCGGACCCAACTTAAGCAAGTTTAGTATGTGTAGTGTAATTGGGAAAGCACACCTCGGGCGCCTCCTACTCAAGCGGGTCTCGGTTCGAATCCGAGTAAACGCGCAAGCCTGTCGACAGCACTGATATTTGCTGTTAACACAATTCCCCCCCTGTACCAATGCCCCAATATCTCCATTCCTTCGCCGAGTCACTTCAATTCCCTTGACTCCTACTTGAGACTTTATATATATCTATATATAATTACCTATTAAAGGCACCCGAACCCTTAAAGTTCAATTAAATTTACTAGCACTTTAAGCAAGTTTAGCGTGTGTAAAATCATTAAGAAACCATTGCTTGGGTTCTCCTATACTTGAGAAAGTCTGGGTTAGTCTTAGTAGGCTGACAAGTGACTAGCTTCCTAAGCTACTACCACTTGGCTAGGTGCGGGCTACTACGAGCACTAACTATATTGACAACATTACCGGGAAAGCGACTGTACTTACGCGGGGCAGGGGCAGCAGGGGTAGGTGCCAGGTGACATAGCAACTATCTAAGACAGGATGACAGTGCCAACGGAATGGCAACTGGGTCCCGGAAGGAGATGAGACGACATGTCCAGCTGGTTGGATCTTTCCTTCTTATATTTTCCCTCCAGCGAGTAATTAAAATTCCTCATTCTTCCGTAGAAGGGAAGTATTGAAACAATGACAGTATAGGTTGCAGATAGGCCAGGCCCAAACAGATCAGATCTCCTTCTCAATTTTGAGCTAGGTTAGTATAATCCCCATGTTTGGCCATCATTCCCTTCCCAGATTTCTAAACAAAACAGCTTCACCCTCGCAGCATTTTTTCCCCGACTTCACACAGTTGAGACACATCCAGAATCCATCCTTGTAGCAATCTTTGAGTGTGTCAGCGTACCTTGAAGACATCAAACTACATGCACGGGAGATGAAGGTACATACCAAAACCGACAACACCAATCGTTGCATGACACCACCAGCAATACTTGTTTCCAATCACAGCTGAAGGCCTTTGGACGGCGACATGGTCACTGTTCATGCCGCTCCAATGGGGGCTGCCTCCAGCACAGTACACTCCGGAAAGCGGCTTGCACCTCATGCAAAGCCGAAATGGTTCTGTTATCACCCTGCATTTACGGCACTCTGAAGTCATCCAAGGTCAGTCAGCCGTCATAAGAATTGTAAGTATGATATCAAAAACTCACCGATGTATGCCTCATTTTCCAACAAGCGGGCACAATTTCCACAAACCTTTAACCAGCTCACAATGGGTATCTTAATATCTCCCACTTGCTCGGCTCGGCAAACCGAGGTGTAGTCCAGGCCAAACTGCATGGCATCCAGCCGGCGCTGCGCAGCTTTTCGCTCCTTCTCTCTCTCTTCGGCCTCTCGGATCCTTGCCTGGCGCATTTTCTCCTCGAGCTCGCGCATCTCTCTCGTCCGCTGAGCTTCTTTCTCACGCTGAAGTCTCAAGAGGCGTTGCCGTTCCACCTCTTGCTGTCTGAGCATTTCCTCCTGTCGCTTGCGCTCGCGTTCCCGTTCAGCTCGTGCACGCTCTTCCCGCTCGCGCTGCATCTTTTCAAACTGTTGTTGCTGTGCACGCCGGGCTCGTTCATTCTCCGCTTTCGCTCTCTCAAGATCCTCGTTGATCGTCTTGGCCGCGGACACTTGGTCGGGCGAAAGCCCCAAACCGCCCATCTCGTCTTGGGATTTCAGAAACCCCGGGTCGCGCTGCGCCAAATCGTACACTAGATCACAAGCAGCCTCTTTATCGCGGGGGATCCGTCGCACCTCGGAGCCCTTTTGGACAAGCGCGTGCCAAAACCCGCCCTCTTCCTTGAGCTGTGCCTCACGTTCCTTACCCACCGTAGAACCTCCGTCCCCGAGGAGGTCCCAGCACGTGGTGCCGAGCATCACGTTACGGTAAAACCCGTCGCCACACAGCTGCTTGAAGGTGCCAAAGTTGCGGAGCGCAGAGCCCTGCATGCGCGGCGCATCGATGCGGTGCAGGTACAGAATTCCGTTGAGCTTTCGGTGCGCGTCGTAGCTGCTCTTAAGCCAATCCAGGAGTTTCATCAGAATGGCTCGGTCGGACATGTACGAGTCGTCGAACCCCGGCGTGTCGACGAGGGTGATGGCCTTGCCGCGGTGGGTGAATGCGTAGGTTGCCACGTCGGCCGTCACTGACAATTATTATTAAAGATCAACCGTTAAAGGCTAAAACTTCAATAGGGTAACTCACTGGATGTGAGACCATGCCCGACCTTGATCTCGCTGACATCAGTTACGAGCCGAATGAATGAACTCTTGCCGACCCCCGTGCACCCCATGACAGCGATTAGACAGGAGGGATTTGGTATGTCCGAGTCAATTGCCATGGCGTTGCTGTTGGCAGCTATACTACCCGCTTCCTGTTCAGCTGGTAAAACAAATAAGAAGCTACGCAGCTTGTCTGCGACAATGGAAAAAGACAAAATCTCGTGGACATATAACTTACCTGCCTAACATCTTGGACGATACGTTCTGCGCATGGTAGATAAGCATCAAGCCACCCCGTATGGCAGTGCCAAAATGTAGGGCATGCGACGGGTGATACGAAGGGGGAAAAGTCGGGTTCTACTGGCTGGAGATAAGGAGTTTGATGTTCAGACTGGCTGGCAGTCTGATCACGGTGGCAACATTGATGCCCCCAAAGCGATCACGAAGCAGTCAGTTCATCGACTAGCAGCTAAACCCTTCTTGTGAATGCGGTGGGCCTTGAGGACCGTTTGGAATAATTGCTTGACTTGAAACGGATGGTGATAATGTTGTCGTTACAATAAGGCTGAGAAGAGTATTGATACCCAGCACTTGATATCGTATGGCTGCCATCCACGAATGGAAATGGATAGCGAAAGCGCGAGGGTGTCGTGGTCGTGAATCTGTGGTCTGATTCGAGGGTGTGATGGGCCGAGATTTTCTGACTGTTCACGCAGCTGAATCGCCACTTTGGTTCGTTTCTTCAAGGCGCACCATCCTGGTATGCACCTCGGCCCAACTGTGCTGGTTGCTCCAAAGCCTTCTCTCACGACCGTGAGGGCGATCATAATTCCCTTGGCCCAAAAACCAGAGATAAAAAGGAGCATAAATCCTCTTGCATCTCATCTCGCATGGTGCTTTTATGTTCGCCGTCAAGACACGTATGATTTGACTGCATTTTGCACACTTTGTTGTCGTTGCTGCTTCGTTGATTTCCCCTACCTAAACAACTTTATACCTTGTCACTGAAACTCCTTGCTAGGGTCATCATGGTCCGGCCATAAAGTCCAAGATGTGTACATTGCCGTCATGGGCGTGACTGGAGCTGGGAAAAGCTCCTTCATCTCGACCTGCAGTGGAAAGTCTGTCAAGATTGGGCACGATCTTCGGTCATGTGAGCTCTACTTTTTCAAAGCCCTGCAATCATTCAGCTTCTGACCCAAGGTTGCAAGGCACCACCGACGTTGAGGATGTCTCCTTCATGTACAACAAGCAACTTCGAGTGCACCTCATCGACACGCCTGGCTTTGATGACACGGAGCGCTCGGACGTGCAAGTCTTGCAGGACATCGCACATTGGCTCAGCATGTCGTTCAAGAATGGCATCCGCCTTAGCGGCATCATTCTCATCCATCGGATCTCGGACGAACGCATGGCCGGATCGGCCCGCCGTAATCTGATCATGTTCAAGAAACTCTGCGGCGAAAAGGCATACCAGTCCGTCGTGCTCGCGACATCCATGTGGTCCAAAGTCTTGCCCGAGAGGGGCGAGAAGCGTGAACGCGAGCTTATTGAGACGGACGACTTCTGGGGCCTGATGTGCAAGAGGGGAAGCAAGACCTTCCGATATCACGATACTCGCCAGTCGGCCCTGGATCTTGTGGGCTACATCCTGTCACTTCATATGACGGTGACGCTCGACATCCAGGACGAAATCGTTAACAATGGCTGCGAGATTGACGAGACATCAGCAGCGCATGAGCTCAACGCCGAGATCATCCGCGAGCGCAAGAAACACCTGGCAGAGCTAGCCACTATGAAGAAGCAAATGGAGGAGGCTATGGTGGAACGAGACGAGGAACTGCAACATATCTTCAAGGAAGAGATCGACTCACTGCAAGACAAGATCCGCAAGAGCGCGGCCGAGCAGCGCAAGCTGACGCAGACGCTCGAGGAAGTTGACAAGCGCAAAGAAGAAGGGTTCCGTGCCTTCCGCGAGCAGATGAAAAAGGAGCGTGACCAGGAGCACCAACGATATGAGCGTGAGCGCAAGGAATACCTAGACAGCATCGCCCGCCAAGAGGAGGCTATCAAGAAACAGCAGGAGGCCGAAGTCAAGCGCATGGCAGAGCACCGAGCCAGCCGCGCCGAGATGGAGCGCAAGCAGGAGGAGTACCGCAATGCCATGGCCGAACAGAGGCGTTGCAACGAGGCCAAGTTCCAAGAGATTGAGGAAAGCCACCGCAGGGCCAGAGAGGATTGGAAAGAGCGCGACACGCGCAGAAAGAACAGTGAGTCACTCTCCTCCCATGGCCGACCTGGGAAAAAGTCTGTCTAACCATGCCATCTTCTTGTTTGTTTCTAGGATCGTTCTGGACTAAGGTAGAGGACTTTCTTGACGATATCTTTGGATGATTGGCCTCCTAATGCTATGCTATTTAGAGCTTCCTCGAAGCTGTTGGCATGGCCACCCTGCTCTGGGCTACAGTGTAATGTCAAGTGCTAAATGCGATAGTTGCTGGAAGTTGCAGTTCTTGTCGAGTACCTATAATTCAAACGAATGGAAACGGAAGTTTGATCTGTTTGGGGGATAACAAGTTGCAATAGATAACCAACGGTGCACTTGGATTGAGCCAAGGCCATGATTTGGGTACCCACTTGAGGGATGCAAGTTCGCAATTGGACGTTCATGCATGTTCCTGCGGACAAGCTGGGAACCCTGGAATGCACGAGGGCACCTTCCTGACTCCAGCAGACGAGCTGCGAGCATCATCTTCCCTGTGCCTTCTCCGTCACCGAAAGAAGCAGTAGCGGGACTTCCCATCCGTGTCCTCGCACTTTCCTCGGCACCGAGAATCTCGAGCTGACCTGGCAGGTGCTAGCGTTCTGTGGGGGTTTCGAAAGCAGTTGCATGCAGGTTGAGCTTTGACAATCTGAAACAACTTCGCCCTTTGTTTCTGCATCCCAATTGGACCAAAGTGCCGGCTTCTTTTCGATGGATTGACGGCACCCAATGGTCAAGTAGCATGGACCCTCCATCATGTCAAAATTCTTTCTTGCCCGCCTGTCCGAACGATCGATCCAACCCCTCCCATGGAGACGATCGGGACAAAGCCCGGTGTCGTTTTCAGTGGTAGAGCCCCCGCCTTATCTTGTATCACTGCCAGGGTCAGAATCTGGGGTATAATTCCTGGCCACCTCCCTTTCTTGTTGGACTGCAGCTGCCCAGTCTATTTTCTGAACTTGCATATCGAGACAGCTCTTATGATGAATAAGCCATGGCAAAATCCGCGTGCTCTTCGCAACAGTCTGGGCATGGGAAATGGGTTGAAGTTATCCCCTGACACAGTTCAAAAAAGGGGCATAGAATCTGGAGATCGAATCCATCGGAGACAGCTTCCGCCCTTTACTCCGCCTGGCGGGAAAGGGAAGACTTTCACCGAGCCACCGCCATTCCTCAGTCGACCAGTCCCCTTTTGGACAACGCCAGAAGCAGCCACGCCCACGACGTCGACGAGTCTGAGCTCCTCATCCGCTCTTGTGGAATTGTCATCATCACTTCCATTACCAACATCATCCCCAAGCTTTGAACCCACTTCTACCTCGAGATTGGCCTCCATGATCTCGTTTTCTGATTCAGCACCACCCACTACCTTGATGTCAACAACCCGCAGTGGGACGGGGAGAGTGTACTCTTCCATCTCGAGTCTTACCACAGGTACTGTTATGCCCCCACATATACTCCATGCATACCTAGCTGTTATTTCATCTCATGGTGGCCTAACAGGCCATGTTCTAGATCCAGCAGACCCACGGGCAGCGGGTGTCTTGGCACAGACGGGAAATTCACAGCAGGGCCAATTGTCCTCTGATCAGACAGCGGGAGTTGCAGTTGCCTCAATATGTAAGCGGTATTCAGAACAATGCTGTCACATGACTCTAACTATCACGCAGTGGGTACCACTCTAATTTTGGCATCTCTTTTGTTCCTTTGGAGGCGACGATTGGGGACATCTCCAAGACGTCTTCAGTCACAGGAGAAATACATCGGAGAGAAAATGAACCGCAGCAGTCTCGATGGCTTGACAGAAGACTTGGATAGCTTTCCCTTCAGATCACAGGCTGGAATCACTCCAATATTGGACAACACATCGCCTTTTTCTCTGACTCGGACTGGTAAAATTGAGAAACCCAAGCCGACATCACGTCGATGGCTAACTCAACTCAAGAGAATTGTGCCGCACTCTTTAAGTACGATGATGGAGGAAGAGGAAAACAAGTCCCGGCTAATCCGTTTCCGGACCATGAAGCCGTCGTCAGCAAGGCCTCTTCGTTCAATATTCTCTACGAGCAGGTCCAATGTTTCCGAGAGATTGTCCGATCAGTCAAATGATTCTCGGTCGGCAGGGACTTTGCGAGACCCTCATTTTCACGGTTCCTTCGCTTCTGATATTTCATCTGTTTGGACCACGCCAGAGACCCACAACTCGGATACCGCCTTTCTACCAACAACCGCTCTAAGTCATCCGAAAACTTCAGCTATGAAGCTGGCCCCTGTGGAGATATCACCCGACCCGCCGGCACCGGGACTCCTTGGATTTGACCCATTTATCGATCAGCTGGAGCTCTATTCTCCGGCACCCGGGCCCGGATCGAGCAGAACCAGTTCCACTGGGAGGGACGAGATTTAGATCAAAGAAGGCAGTGTGGTGAGTCACAAGGTAGATCAAAAGCTTCAGCAGGTGGAGAACCTGAAAGGTCAGGCGATCAAGGACTTGAAGTAAATGCCTGTTCAGGGTGATGTCACCAACTAGCTGGAAATCAACCAACTCTAAATCATCACCTTTCAACCGAAACCTGAGGAAAGCTTTCACCAGTCCAACTTTGTGCACCCATTTCAGGCTGGACATATCAACAAAACCACTCAATTGACCAGAGTTCCCTCTGCTGCCGCCATGTATACTTGGCGCCTCTTCAACACAGCCAACCTGTTGCTGGGCCTGTTGGCCGCCATTGCCACTGCCACTATTGACTGTCAGCCTGTCCCGTTTTCCGTCACCGCAAGCGCCCAGAACACCGTTTTTCAGTATCCCGCCCGACCCGAACAACTCGACACATACTTCTGAGATCGTCAATGTTTGCATTTCCAACTTGAATGGAACTGGATCTCCGTTGGCGGGATTTGTCACTGTCACCAAGACGGTCAATGTTTCTGGCACCTTCTGCAGCCCGTCGAAAGACTCAAGTGGTGATGTCAATACCCTTCAGATTCTTGCCCATGGAGCCGCGTACAGCAAATCAATATGGGCTGGCTACGGATTCGGAGACGACATCCTCAACCAGCACGCGAAAGCTGCTGCACATGGATACCACAGCCTGGCTACTGATCGTCTTGGTCACGGAGATGACACACAATGCCTTGATCCCATCCAAGAGGTCCAGGGCCCACTGCAAACTGAGATCCTGCACCAAGTCATCTAGCTGATTCGAAATTATGGATCGCACTGTCCCACGCAACCCAGCTTCAAAAGCATCATTCTTGTCGGTCACTCTCTCGGTAGATTCGTCGGCACTGCTCTTGTTGGCCAGTACCCTGACGACGTCCAACAGCGCCTTCGCAGTGAGCCATATGAACCTCACCTCTGCCGCCCTGGTCAGCGATCGGTTCGCCCAACTCCCGCTCGGCTACGTGATCACCAAGTACGAAGCTGGTTGAACAGCCATGTTCTACGGCGGCCAGTACGAGGATAATGTCAGCCACTACGACTACGAGAACCAAGACATGTTTACTGTTGGGGAAGTCTGTCATGCCAACTTTGTGAAAATTCCGGCGGATGGCTTTACCAAGCCTGTGCTGGCCGTCACGGGAGACAAGGACATACTCTTCTGCGAGAGCGCCGTGTCGTCATTTTCGTGTGCCGACATACTGAGCCGCACTGGCGCGATGGTCTTTCTGAATTCGGTCTTCGAGTCCTACGTGCCACCCAACACAGGCCAAGACTTGACGCTGCATTATTCGGCCCCTGACACAATGGAATATGTCCATAGCTGGCTTGACAAGCATCAAACTGATCGGAAGCCCAAGCCTCATCCCACTGAGAAGATCTGGCCACGATATTTGAGCACCAGCTACGTTGCCACAATCTGAGTCGCAAAAGGGGAGACTAAGGATTAGGACTATACTATATAGATGCCTTTCCAAGTAGTGCTTGTCGTTTATAAATCCACTCCCGTATAGTAGTACTCGCTTTGACTAATCTACATTTGTACTGAGTATGTGATCGACATTGTTCCACTCAAGTTACAAACGGTATGTTTGGCGAGACTTGGTGGGAAAGATTGCTATTATACCTTAAATAAGGATGAGATACTTACAACTCTATTCCTCGTCGCCTTTATTAATATGCTCTTCTATTTCCATCCTCGGAGGAACGCCATAATCCGCGAGGTTGTTCTCCTAATTCGAGTATCAGATGACAGCTAATACTAAAAACTATTATAATAGTTACTTTTTACAAACCTCGCTCTCTATATCCAACGGATAATAACATAACTTACTGCTGATTAACATACACCTACGTTTACCGCCCTATTATGGAAAAGGAAGATTATCCACTTCGACTCCAAGCGGACCCCAGTATGACGCTAACGACAGCTCCAAAACACTTTAAGCCTTGAAAGAAGCTTTCGAAAGTATAAAGAGCCTTAAAGGCTTCACCTACAGCGCCTTTCTGGAGGTGATTTCGGCCTTTTTCATCCAGGCCCAGCCCGTTTAACGAGTTTGCGATACCGCCCCCACAATGCGTACTCGTACCCGTCCAATGTGAAGCCCAGCTTCATCATATCGTCTTAGTACTCCTTTGCTTTCTCGAAGTGCTTGAGACACGGCAAAGTCCGGCAGCTCAGTCGCAATTCAAGAAAGCATGCGTGTAGTAGGTCTCGATATAGAACTGATAAATTGCCTTGGCATGAGGAAAATATTCTTTGTATTCGTTAATTCGTTGTGGCCACGTGACACCTTTATCGCCTCGAGAGCGGATGACATTGCCTGGGCTCTTCTGTCATCTTGAGCTGAATTCAGGCCTGCAAGAGCCGGTGCACGTGGTGTGCCTGCCTAGGGTATTAGGTAGGTAGGTAATGTACCTGGCACGGTGTAAACTCCCCACCACCCTCCCTCCCCCCCCTCACATGCGCGGTTTAAGCTCCCTACGACACATAAAAGGATGCTTGCAGGATTGGCAATCGGGCTCCGAAGACACCCAAGTGGTGTTTTACTTTTGACTCGCTTCTTCCTTTCACCTGCCCAACGCCTGAACCCCATCCCGCGGTCACCAGTGAGCAAGGTACAACACTACAGAGCTGCTTCTTCACAACTTCGAGGCCGCAGACGACGTCTTTCAGCCAGGCTTTTCATATCATGGCGTCATCTTAATCCAAATTCCCGAGCGCTTCCGAATCGCCAGCTGCATCATTCCTGGCGATGTCAACGAGTTCCTCCACTCCCGTTCCAGCCGCCTTATATTTTCTCCCATCTCGTCGTCCAACCCGCCTGTCCCCCAAGGCCCTTACTTCGTCAAGCAGTCCGGCCTTCACCAAGCATGGCGTCTATACGAGGATGCCATGCTCAGCTTCGTATCCGCCGTGGTGCCCGCTGATGATGGCGACGCGCTCCTGTAAGGACTATGTCGTATCTATTTCTCCCCAATGTCCGGCTTCATTGGTCTAATAACCCTGTCTAAGCTTTCGGCCTCTCCCGGTTGGAGCCTATATGGGAATTCATCCCGTTGTCGCCGTGCCCTCGAGACTGTATTTTCCATCCTCGTGGTGACTGATACCAAGGCGCGTCTGGTAGCTCAATGGGTGCAGGATCGTCTGCATCAGCTTATGATTGGGTCGACATCTCACTTGGGACTGATAGTGTGTTGTCCTACCTTCTGACACCGATCTAAAGTCTTGCGGTCCATTTTCACTAACTTTATGAACCAAAAAAAGCAACCGGAAGCATTCGCATGCCGGCCGCGTCTCACGGACTTTGGGGCATAAGAGTGACCCCTGGCTCCTTTTCCCTCCAGGGAGTTCAACCAAGTGTTCCGGAGGTGGACGAATGAGGATCTTGACCCCAATTCAGTGGTTGAAACCCTAAACAGGCCCTTTGACTCACTCGGCATCTTGTCGAGGACAGCTCTCGATATCCTCAAGCTGTTTTCCGCCGCTGGGAAAGGGTGTTAATTCGAGCCTTCAGGTCAGCCACCTCATGGATGATTGTTGCATGCTTCTTCTCATTGACATCAGGACAATATGCTAATTTGCTATAGAAGCCAACGCGTATTCTCTATCCCACCGACTTCTTCCCCATGCCAAACGGCCCACAACAGGCCATGCAAGAAGAATTCCTTGGTGCTCTCGAAAGCTACCTTGGGGTGAAACACACTACTAGAATTTCTCTAACCGAGAAGTGGACAGATACGGGCCCTGCCGAAAACAGAGATATACCGCTGAAGGAATACATGAAGAAGGTTAGTTGGCCACCAGAGAAGTAGGATTCGGTTGTTTGCTGACTGAGCCCGTGCCAAGTCGGGATATTGGCCAAACTTCTATGACGGCTATCATGTTTACGATGACTTCATCGCAGGATAGCAGAAGAGGTTTGGAAAGAAGGTGTATACTAGCCCCCTTCATGACAACTCGATGGTGAGGGGATTTTCTTCATGTTGATTATTGACCCTATGGCTCCCTACCAACATCCCCCAGGCAACGAGGCACCGACACCACCAGGGAGCAACGGGACCAGGGAGTAAAGGAGTGCGAAATTGAGTCCAAATGGATGCCAGTGGAGATCCTAACCACCAACACCATCATTCTCTTCCCAGTCGGGAGGCCAGTTGCTAATTATCGTGACACGATCCCCGAGCCTAGCCGAGGAGGCCCCCCAAACACGGCTTTCAGCCCCATGCATCTCCCCACCGCCCTTGGGGCGCCCCACGTCATCATATCCGGTAAGAATAGCCACCCAGCAACCTTCTTTTGAAATGACAACCGTGGTTGCTTGCTTGCTGCTGAAACTTCATGGTCGAGACAGTCGGGGCAGAATCCATTTGAGTCGAGGGTGTCGGGAAATATCGAGCATACTCCCATCGTTGGATGACTAGACTAATCGGCGCAAAAGGTGAGTTGTCTGCCCCTTTCGTTTCTGTCACCGTGGAAGTGATCAAAGCTCTAATGAAACTTGTAGGGACTGACGTGATGCTCCTATCCATCGCACAAGCTACCCTTGACCATGCTGGTTGGCCAACCAGGGTGTTGACCGGCAGGAACATGTTTCATCTTGCCAACAATACAAGAAACTCAGGAACCGGCCATGCGAACGGAAAGACGGAATTGTGATCCCCAAGGCTCCTCCAACACCTACCGCAGCCAGCCAAGTTGTCTTGTGACAGCGATTTCGCAACCTGGTTCGTCTCCCTCTTTTGTCGAATCACGACGCCCTACTCCCCCAGTGACAGTTCTTCTAAATTCGCGTAATTATCCCGACAGTGCTAAGCATGTGTTGGACGATAGCGAGCTGTGCAAAGAGCCGACGGCGCTTCTTGCCGCTGCCGCCGCCGCAGCCATTGCTTGGTTGGTGTGGAAGGCCATCAATCACAAAACATAGGAGAAAGCTCGAGTCATCTCCAAGGTGACGACTTCTTCTCCTTCAATGCAAATATAGAGGGGTCGTGTAGTATGTGTTTTGGCCGACACATTGTGATAAGATGCATACTGTCAACGTTGGACGAGGGCCTATCTTTGCCGAAATTAACAAACACATTAGCTTTTTGCATTCGTATTAGAGACCAAACTCAATTCAAAAACTTCTTGATCCACGGCCAGAAAGGGAAGAGTAGGTTAAGGGACTACAATGCTTCGTTAAAAATGCTATGCATAAGTCATCGGCTCGCGGGGGTATCTGCACTAGAACTACATCAAGCCCTAGGCTCATTTTTCAGTTCCTGATAGCCTGTTTGCCTTCCCAACAGAAGGCAGGGGTATATGTGTTGCGTCCCGCGCACCCAACGTCCACTCAGCTTCAGGATGCCCATTTAAAGAATTTTCCAAATAGAGCAACGGTGAGGTGACGAGCCGTCTAGGTCTCGACAAAAGGGGGGGGGTGGGGGGGTGCAGCCAGTACTCAGCGAAGCAGATGCCATGCCGTTTTCCCAATCCTTCCCCTACACAACTCCTCATGCACCAAACTGGTACATCATATGAGGTACCTAAACTCAGACTTGAGCTTGGGATTTGCTTCCATGCTCGCGCGGCCCTCGGTGTGTGCCGTTGTCGCAGCCACATCAGGGTGTGTGACCCACGCAGCTTCCTCGCCCCGTGCAAGCTTCTTGTTCAGGCTTACCAGCATCATCCGGAAGATGAAGCATCCGACAATGGTGATACCAAACATAGCCGTCACAATTCCGTAGCTCTTGCGGAAACCGTCCTCCTTGAGATCCCACACGTATGAACCCGCAATATTGCCCAACTGACTGAAAGCGTTGACCATGGCGAGGGCCACCGCACGCTTGGCTGGCGGCCGCGGGAACGAGGAGCTGATCCAAGAGTAGAAGCAGATGAACCTGCAAAGTAGCCGCTATTAGCAGTCTGAGCAAAGTTGACAATGACGAGTACATCAGCTTACCCAGCATACGAGCTTGCCTGGAGGAACAGGGCAACATATCGTGCGGCAACATTATCCGTAGACATGCTAATAACAAAACCAACCATGCCAACGCAAATGGGCCCAGTGATGTGGAAGAACTAGATTGTCATGTCAGTTCGTGCGTGTGACAAAAGACAGCTTGCAAACACATCAACACACCTTTTCCTCAGAACGGTCCGAGTGCCAAGCGTTTAAGAGCGAGATAATACAGGCAAAGACCCAAGGAGGCGCGCTCATGAGAAGCGTGGGGATGTCGTCAAAGTGGAGCGTTTTTGTCAGGGTGGGCTGCCTATGGTGTTAGCAACTTTTGATGCAACCCACACAGGAGGACCCACGAAGAAAGCGTTGAAGGACAAGCCAACGACATAAGCCGTGAACGTGAGCATCAACACGTAGACCTTGAAGTCCTTGATGACCATCATAAAGCCGTCAAGCACACCCTGGTCAGCCGAATCGGTATCCGCCTCGCCGACATCTTCCGTCATGCGCAGCTGGGCCACCAGCAGCTCCTCCTCGGTGAAGCCTCGCGAGTTGGTGGGCAGATCGGGCAGGATGAACACAGCCGAGATAGCAACAGCCATAGTGATGGCTCCCTCAATCCAGAACAGCCAGCGCCAGGCAGCATGTCCCAACACACCCTGCATGTTGGACAAGACTCCAGCTCCGATCAGAGCCGAGAAGGCATTGGAGATGAGGTTTCCACAGAACAGGATGGCGTTGCGATACGTCAGCTCCTTTCTGGTGTACCACTTGGACAGGATGAGCAAGGCGCCGGGAAGGAAGGCTGCCTCGACAAAACCTAGGAGGAAGCGTGTAGCCATCATGCTGCCGAAGCCCGTCGCGAGACCGGTGCAGGTCGAGATGAGACCCCACACAATCATGACGGCCGAGATGTACAGCGAGGGCCTTGAGATGCGGTTGATGAGGATGTTGGACGGTACCTGCATGAGGATGTAGCCGACGTAGAGAATGCTCAAACAGGTAGCATATTGGGTATCATTGAGGTGCAGATCCGCTTGGAGGCCTTTGAGACGCGCAGCAGCAATATTGTTGCGATCGAGGTAATTCATGATGTAGATGAGCACGAACAAGCTGCACCGCGTGTCGAGCTTGCGCTTCAGTGACTTCTCGACGTGTGCGCGGTACTTGGGATCCATGATAGCGATATTCAGGTTGTGGTTGGTGGTATGGCCGCCCTCGTGTGCGTGGACATGGGCCTTCTCGTCGCTCTCCAGGCTGACCTGGCGGCCGTCTCCTGCTCTTGTGTCCATCTTGAGACCAACGGATGTGGGCGAGTTGGTGTGAAGGTTGCTTTCTCTGTCTGACTCTCTAGTCTGGGAGTCTGGGAGTCTGGGAATCTGGGTGAGGAAAGGGGGGGAAGCGAGGAAAGACCAGGAAAGAACAAAATGCCTCTTCTTCTAGTCTAGAAACCCAGGGGCAAGGAATCGACAAGGAGGTCTCCGTAGCGGTAATGGACTTCCCAGATGCAGCCCGGGGGTAAAAAGTTGGAAGCGGGCTTGAAGAAGGCAAAATTGCAGCAAGACTGGGTTATATAGGTACCATTTAAGGGAGGACAGGCTTCAGGGGAGAGGGATTGACCTGGTCGTGTGGGTGCCCCGCATTATTAGGTACATTACCTTATCGGTTTTCGTTCCTCCACGAGACCACGACACCCCAGAGTGAATGGCGGGTCCTGCGAAGGCAAAACGGATCGCAATTGCTTCTTGTTTGGCCAGTGATGTAATACCGCATCTGGGGTCCCCGAATGGGCAAGGGCCGAAGGGGGCTTTTTCGGCGCCTTGGGGGTGTGGGTGGACCCGCTCTTTCCACGACGTCCCCATGACTGCTTTGCTTAGCCCCCCCCCCCCCCCCCTAACATTTTTTTGCCTGGAGAATAGGCCAAGCCTGCTAGCACACGTTAGGGAAAGGACGATCCAAACTCCAGCTTTTCAGCTCTTCGAAGAAAGTGATCATCTACACCAAGAAGGGGCGAAATGCGGGGAGAGACAGAAGAAAATCACTTCAGTTGATTCGTCGGGAGAAGGGGAAAGAGATGCCTTCCTGTCCCACCTCCTACTAACAACGGTTTACTTGCTTCCAATGACTAACAATCAAACTTTCTCAACGGGCCGTAAGCAAGCCGTGCTGTGGCACCTCTTGTCCGATACAACCTAAGGAATGTACATATGTACTCTACCTTGGAACTCACACCCGCAGCTCCACTCTCACCCGAGAGAGAGCCAAGAGACGATTCAATCAAAGAAAAAAGAGCCGCATGCTTGGCACAGCGCAAGCTCAGTTCGGCTGGACTTCAAATCTCTAACCCGACATCGTGAACCCCCCACACAACCAACCTTTCATATAATTAGACCCCATCGAACCCCATAATCCCCATGACTGCCAACTAGCTAGCTAGTCATGAAGAGAAAAGAAGTCCACATCCCCCACAAGGGCGTGGGGGAATTGATTGGGGCTCCCGTACAATTCTCCTGGGTGGATTCCAGATACATTATTTAGTTGGAGGTTGGTCATGTCGGAGGAACTTCAGAAAAATGAGCGGAAAGAAACGCCGTCCCCTCCTCCTTGCTCGGGCAGGGGAGAGAAAAAGTAACGTGATTCCATCTGCTTGGGCGGGCTTTGAAAGAGAATACCAGTGGTTCTGGTCAAAATGATCATGGCTTGATTAAACTCAAGAAGGTTTCAGCCATCTCAACATGGCACCAGCCGATCCACAGTGCCATGCAAGCACCGGCGTTGGGCAAGCGCCTCAACTTACCAATCCGCCGGCTAGGTGCCCACCTTGCCCCTGACGCGGAAGCAAAGGCAACGCTTCCTCCCATCCCCACACACCACTTGCTTGGTGAACCGATGAGTCAAGCTACCTTAATATCACGAGGCCTCAGAGGGAGAGATCACGGCAATGAAAATCGAGACCAACCGATTGGGTTGGGACGAGACACTCAAAGGTGAGACGTTGTGAAAAGACGTAATTAATATGTACAAGAACATGACCGTTTCCGCTTTTGAGCGGATATTAGTAACAGCGTAATAACCTGCCCTCCGCGTGACTAATTATGAACTTCTTACCTGACTTCCTTTCATGCCCACAAAACGCCTTCATGACTCGGATAAATCAACCCAGCATGGTCGCCAAAGAGCACAAGGCCCAAAAAGAGAAGGAAAAAAACCCCCCCAAAACATGACACATGTTCGCACCCCAGAACCTCAACCCTGATAAATCTCTCGCTCCCCCCTGAATGTCTTTTCAATCCTCTTCCCCTTTCTCCTGGCTGGGGCAGCCGAGGATTCACCCCAGCCAAAAGCGGTCCACGCCAAGGCGCCAATAAAGAAGCCCAGCACAACAACGGTCAAGACACCGGCGCCGACGCGGTCCTGTTGCGTGACGTCGGGCCGGTCGGGGAAGGGATTCGGGTTACCGCCGGCGAGGGGATTGCCAACGCTGGTTCCGCCGGTGCTGTTGGTAAGCGGGCCCGTAGCAGCGGCCTTGTCGACGTCAACCAGAAGCGATGTCAGCGCCCCGAGGACGTTCATTTGTTGACCCGCGCCCACCAGCCCGTCAAACCCCCCCGTCGTCCAGCGAAACCCGCACGTCCGGCCATTGTTTCCACCCGAGCATGCCTTGACGGCTCCAGCGGTCGAGTTTTTCAGCACCTTCATGATGTCGTTGTAAACAAAGGGCGCTAGCTGCGCTGTTTGAGCCATCCAGCGGTGCGTGTATCCTTTGTAAGAAAGCATGTCCGTCTTGCAGCCGACTCGATCCTCCAGCTCACATGAGATCTCGACGGCGGGTCCTTTATAAAAGAAGACATCGATCGTACGCTGCGTTAGTCGTTTGACTCGATCACCCCATCGTTCCCGGTCAGCGCCAGTACTCTAAAGTCATGGTCAGTTGATGGAATTGTAACCCCGATTGCCAACCAACAAAACCATTGATGAACAAAGCTGCTGAATAGAGGGTCCGGGAAGAAGGGAACCACACGGAACGGGATGAATCATGCCGTTGTTTCACTCACGTGGTTGTACATAAACGCGGCTCCTTGCAAAAACACGCCGTGATTATACGAAAACTGGGCCTTGAAGATCTCGGTGCAGTTGCTTTCAGTGTGAGCGCCGTCGTAGATATTCATGTCGCCATCAATGAAGCCAACGCCAGTCATCCAATCCCACGTCTTCTCGGCCCAGTCAGAGTACGTAGTATTCCCCGTGTAGCGCGCCAGCCGGGCGCCCAAGTTGAAGAAGCAGCCATTGGCGATGGCGTTCTTGTAGTCGTAGCCAATATTGGCGAGTGGAATCTGCCACCGCAGACCACCGCCGCACGTGTTATCGTGGCGCTCGGGCGACGCCTGCGTGTTGAAGACAGCCTGTGCCAGCTCCAGCCACTGAGGCCGGTCGGGCGGCGGGTTGGGATAGTTGTACTCGGCCGCCAGCATGGCCGACATGCCCCAGAAGGCCTGGTCGTCGTTGCCCAGCGAAGCCGTCCAATTGATGGGCATGTATGCGTTCACGGGCGGGCCCGTCTGGAACAGCAGTGACTGTGTTACCATCTCGTTGTAAGTGTCATCGCCGGTCGAGTGCCAGTACTCGATCAAGGCGCCCCAGAGCGCACCGCCCTCCCACCAGTAGTAATCGCCTACCGGCGGCGGGCCGGGCAGGATGCCGGGGATTTGTCCAGGCTGGTTGCCTTTGTAGTAGGTCATAAGATCGGCCGCCACATCGCGCGCTGCCGCTTTAATCGATGCTGGAAGAGGTAGAAGTCAGAGGGAAAGTAGTTGACATTTGAGGCCTTGGCGATGACAATGTCACGATGTTGCTTACCGGCAGATCCCAAATCCACCTCGAGGGCAGCCAAGCCCGAGCCTAACTGCAGCAGGAGCAGCAGGAGCACTGAAATCGCAGCGTCGACCATTTTCTCGATAGCCCCGACATCTGTGTGCGAAGTCGAAGTCGGGAGGAAGAGAAGGGATGGTATCGTCAGTCGTGACACGAAAATGCGACTTGCCCTGGACACTTGTGCTCCCGAGGAATGAGAAATCCGTCAGGGGAATGGAAAGACTGCGGGGTGGCGCAGCGGCTTCCATTCCATCGTATTCCCCCCCCCCCCCCCAAAATCGAGGGCAGGGCCCCCTGTAGGGGTCAGGAGACGGGACGGTCAGTGAACGGGCCCAATTCAGGCCTCACCCCGCAAAAAGCCGACGACCCAAAGCTTGAATACGGGACAAGGGTCGAATTTTGCGCCATTCCCTGCAGGCAAAGTAGGCACGCAGGCAAGGGACAAAAGGATGTTTTTCCTCACATGTGTGTCATTGGGCTGCTCGTCGACTGCCATTGCCAGGCAGCCAGGGTCGTAGTGAGGTGGCGGAGCTCTCCAGCCCTGCGTAAAGCCATGCCATTCTTTCCGTGGAAGCAATCAAAATTGAACGAGGGTCAATAAAAACCATAAGAAACATGGGGATTGGGAGATAGGATGAAACGGGCCAAATATCGTACACCGGGTAAGGTTTAAATGAAGCTTGGCTTCCGTTGTCTGGGTCCAAAGCTGCCATCCGATGTTTTTGTGGTGGAGGGCGGAAGAAGAAGATCTGCGCACAACCGACCTGACCGCTTTCCATGCCTGCACCCTACATGCAGTCGGGTGTTGCATGAATTCTTTCAGAGGCCAGCTTAGGAATCGCAGCCCAGGTTCCACCATTGCACCTGAAAGCCTCTCGAATGATTTGGAACCGTTGGATCAATTTCACGTTCCTCGTCTCTGTATCATCCGATCCCTTCGCTTTGGTCTGTGGAATAATTAGTCTTGCTCCGTGTGTACAATATACAGTGTGCTGTCATTAATTACCTGAATTTTCCAGGGAGTTACCCGACCTCCCTGTGCTACTTGCAAAGCTGTGCTGTCGAGCCGCCTGTGACCCGGTGCACAAATCACAATTTTGTCGGCGGGTTTAGCAGGCCATAAAAGGAAGCGGCTTGCTGAGAGGATATATCATGATTTAAGGTTGATTGCTGCTCAGCGATGCCCCGACCAAAAGTAGAGTAGGTGCATGCCAAGCGAAATGTTTCACCACCATGACCCCACCTCAGCCAAAGCTGACTTCCTAGACCAAGGTAAGACATTCGCAGGAAGCATTGCCCTCGTCATTGATCACACAGGCATTCTCAGTGTGAAGTTTGGGAAGCCAACGTGTGGGGATATACCTAGAATTGGCACGACGAATCTCTTACCAAAAACGAAAAGAAAGGAAAGGATCTGCTTGTGAATAAAAACGAAAGAGCCATGATTTCAATCATCTGCGCATTCATGACAGATCAGCATATGTCGGCAGAGCCTCATCCGAGGATGTCTGGGAAGCGGAATATAATTCGGGGATCAACAAGATCCAAAACTGTTTGGCTGCTTCTTCAAGGTGTCACGGGGCGTCAAATCTTTCAACGGTGAAGCGTTTGGACGTGGGTGTTGCTGCAGGTTGTCGTCATTGATCTTCGAGTGCTCACCGCCGAGTTTTCTGGGGCAATGTTCGACGATTGGGGGTTACATAAGGCACTAACACCATTTGCCAAAACAATGTGTGCACATGCAATAGTGGTCTAGCATGACCTCCCTTTCACCATTTCTTGACCAAACATTTTGTGTCGATCTAGCGGCGACGATAAGGCAGCGCTTCGTTTTGGCTGTCGCACTACATATAGTACAGAGTTGGCAGGATTCCTCTTATCTTGAGTGTCGAAATGGGGGGCTCTATGGTGTCGTCACGGCGGTCGTACTCTTTGTTTAAGGTCGTCGACTCGTCATATGTGGCATTCTCCCACCATCTCGCGATTCCTTTTTTTTTTTTTTTCTTGTTACAATTTCATGTGGACGTTGGGTCGGGAATTCTCTTTTTCGTCTCGATTCCGGGTGGTCTACAGGCGCCAATTTTGGTCATTTACGTGATGTGCCTGTTTGCTCCTTCCTCCTTCCGAGTCTTCTCATCTTTCATCCCAAAGTCCCTAGGCCGACGACGTCATAGGCCAAGAGGGCCTTTTGCGGTGCGCGGTGCATCTTGAGCAAAAATAAAATCACGAAATTTCTCTTCTTTGTCTTTTTCCTCTCCATCAACCATTGCGCAAATGGCTGAATCCGCGCCGCGAGATGTCCAGGGCAGGGACCGCCGTCACTCGATTCTCTCGGAATACATATCTGAGAGTCTCCCCCTGCACCCCTCCTTTCTTGACACGGCGCCCATCGTCCGCGAGATCTTGAGCAGAGATATTGCAGAATGCTCCTCCGAGTCCGACGACGACGAAGCTCACCCCGAGCATGGCCAAGCCGTATCCGACTCGGATTCCGAGTCGCAGGCTCCCCCTCACGGCACTGAAGCCAAGCTTGCCTTCCACCCCAACGGAGTTGCCTATGGATGCGGGTACTCAGCCGTCCCTCTCCAGGGGCTTGATCGCCCGGTCCCGAACCCCCACGAAGTCGAGGAGTCGCTCCAGGCAGAGGTCGATCTGCTGCGTGACAACGACATCATCCCGCCCAAGCAGCAGTCTCAGTCGTGGGTACGCCAAGGCAGTCTTGCCGGCCGCATCTACCGGCGCATTTTTAGCACCCGAGCTCGAGACCACGGGGAGCCTATATTTTCGAATGTCGCCTACGAGACAACTCCGCTTTTGCCCTCCAACGACAGTGCCAGTGAAGATGCCCTGCCAACGCCGCCCCTAGACGAAATCCATGAGCGCTTCGAGGAGGCCGTGGCGGCCCATTCCGTCAAGACGAGCTGGCAACGAGAGACGAAAACGCTGGTCATGTACTCGGCACCCTTGATTGCTACCTTTCTGCTGCATTACTCGGTGACAATTGGGAGTGTTCTTACCGTTGGTCGACTTGGAATGGTTGAGCTTGCTGCTGTGAATAGTAAGTTTTTAGTCTGCCTTCTTTATGACACAGTCCATATTCTAACAAGCTAATTCCTTTATCTAGTTGCCACCATGACAGCAAGCATTACATGCTATGTTCCCGTCCAGGGTCTTGCCACCTGCTTGGACACGCTCTGTGCTCAGGCATACGGATCAGGCCATAAACATCTCGTTGGGCTTCAAGCTCAGCGTATGACCTGGCTGCTCTGGATTCTCATGATCCCCATTGCCTTTCTGTGGTGGTTTTCCGAGCTGATTCTGCGAGCCCTGGTGCCCGGAGAGGAGACAGCTGAGCTCGCAGCCCTCTACCTCCGAGTTTTGATCCTGGGCATGCCTGGCGTTGCCGCCTTTGAGTCTGGGAAACGTTTCGTGCAGTCCCAAGGCCTATTCCACGCCACGACTTACACGTTGCTTATCGGTGCACCCTTGAGCTTCTTCCAGAATTGGCTTTTCGTCTTCAAGTTTGGCTGGCACTTTGCCGGGGCAGCTGCAGCTATGGCTGTCACACAGAATCTATTGCCGATTCTGCTTGTTCTCTATGTCGGCTTCTTTGAAGGCTCTCAGTGCTGGGATGGGTTCAGCAAAAAGGCCTTCCGGAACTGGGGTTTGTTTCCCTTCTCTCTGAGCCATGACACGAAAAGTCGTACTAATAAATCTACTCTCATTCAGGCCCTATGATTAAACTGGCCCTTCCAGGAATGATCATGATCGAAGCTCAGTTTTCTGTTTTGGAGATCCTCACCATTGCCGCCGGTCAATTCGGCACTGCAAATCTTGCAGCACAGAGCGTTCTCGTCACCATAACCTCAACCTCATTCAACATTCCGTTCCCCTTGGCCATTGCAACTTCGACTCGCGTCGCCAATCTCATTGGAGCATATCTTAGTGATGCCGCACAAACAACGGCCAAAGTGGTGCGTAATTATTTTCCAATCATCCTACTGCCTTTGCGTTATCCCAGTTCTCCACCTCAGATTGTGAGCCATCCACTAACTATTGAGGGCCTCGCACTAGGCAATCGTAGCCGCATTCACCGTCGGCTTATTCAACTTGACCATTCTTGCCACCTTGCGCAGGGTGCTCCCCCAGGTCTTCACCGAGGACGAGGAAGTTGTCGAGATTGTATCACGCGTGATACTTGTGTGTGCAGTTATGCAGATCTTTGATTCCCTCGCGGCTGTGTCCCACGGCATCCTCCGCGGCGTCGGACGGCAGGCTATCGGAGGCTACGCAAACTTATTCTCGTACTACTTAGTGGCGCTACCGATTTCCTTGTCGACAGCGTTTTCTCTGGGTTGGGGATTGAGTGGCCTCTGGGCGGGAGTCACTATTGGTCTTGCTGTGTAAGTGTTGCTATCTTCGACCTTGATGTCTTACGCGTGTTTGGGCTTTTCTAACAACATGGAAACAGTGTCTCGGCATTGGAACTCTTGTATCTGTATAACTCGGACTGGGACAGCGCTGCAGCCCAGGCCGAGGCCAGGATGCGTGCCGAGGATATCGCCAAGGCCGAGCCCAAGTTATCCGTGTCCTCCGCCTAAATCTGTCCGAGAGATTCCGCAAAGATGATATCGTAAAAAGAATGGGGTAAAAACTACGATGGTATTGGCTGATGGGTTACATGTGTTGAGATGGGCAGCGATTGATTTGAGCTATCGGCGTCACGGGGAACGAATGGCACACTGGTGTTGAAGGCTTTCCGGTAAATACTTGGTAAAAAAAGTGTTGAGGCCAGAGATAAAGAAAATTGACATAAATTTTATGTGATATCTAGTGAAACTAATTTTCTGGTTGGTGTTTGAAGTTATCCATACGAATTCCGCTTTGTACCTTGGTATCAAAGACAGGATGGTTTTCCCGACATCATCGTCGAGGCCTGTTTCCCCTCCGTTTATTCCTCGCCATGCCGAAGCCAGAAACATATTGTGTCAAGTGCTTAACGAGAGGGGTCCGTTACACACAAATGCCTTTAATTATACATACATTGTCTCTCGTGTAGTACAAAATCTTTGGTTTCCATGGCTTGGATAAATTAATAAGACCGGTAAACTACCTTAGCCGTCGCCAGACCCAGCATGTATGTATATGCGGGTGATATCAATTTCCGCCCCCACAAGCCCCCTTTCTAGGCCTTCTCTCTCTTTACTTTCGGTACTAGGTAACTTGGCGTGTTGGTTGTATTCAGCCTACTATATTCTGCATGCAGCATCTGCTTTCACACCACCAAACTCGGACTTTTGTGCGTAGGACGGAGCTCATGGCCCCCAAGCCTTCTTGGGTAGATAGGTGGGCACGGGGCCTTGAATAACTAGTACAGGCACCGTGACTCTTTGATCTGTTCTTCTCTTTACAATGCAACGAAGAAGTCATGGCAGATCCTCTGTCGATTATCACGGGTGTGGGTGGTCTGATTGCCCTCACCACACGGACGTCAAAAACTCTTCATCAACTCTACACGGAGCTGAAAAACGGGCCCGCGCTGATAATTGCGCTTTCAAACGAGATAGCCGACCTCAGCATCGTCCTCGACCAAGTCGGCAATGCCAGAGACACAATTGAGCGGCTCGATCCGGTTGAGAACATGAAGTTTGCGGCCGCCATCGATGCCCAGCTGAAGAAGGCCAGGGACGCTCTAGTGAGGCTCGAAAACTTGGCAACAGACTTGGCGACGAGAAGACGTTCGGTTCAGAGAATAAAATGGACTCTGCACGAAAGTAAGGCCTCGGCACTCAAGGATGAGGTGCGTGGCATACGGTTTAGGATCAACGAGATTTTGACAGCACACAGCTCGTAAGTCGCCCCAGTTGCAGAAAATCAGAGAATGATTATTATTCGTGCGCATGGATGCTAAACAGCCACAACAGAGTCATGACATCCCGCATACGACTCGAGTTGTGCAGCGTGTCCACAAGCGTGCCAAATGGCTACGCCTTGACTGGAGCTCACGCCAGTGCCATCTCGCACGTCTCCACTCAGCTCACGACCATCCAGCAGACTGCAAACCAGCACTGGCGAGACACAAACCTGGAGCTTCAGAATCTCCGCCATGAAGCCACCGAGGCCAACCTCGACATTTCTCAGCGTTTATCAATGATCGAAAAAGCCATGACGGTTCTTTTAGCCCAGTCCGCCAGCCACGCCCAAGATGAACCCACCTCGGAGACGACAAACACCTCCTCTGGTGGTCCATTTCGAACTGAAACCGTCTACTTCTCCACGTGCCTGACACAAGCCAGATGTCTGAGGAGATGCCCATGCCGTTGCCATCGCCCCGTACCGCCAGACACCTCCTGGTCCATATTGCCCGGTGCCCTCAGAGCAGCTATTGGCGTTCTCTTCATTGGGTACAGCGGGTTCCCAGCCAGTGTCTCGACGTGTGATTCTCCGTTGTGTTCCAAAGGGCACACCGTTCGCCTGCAGGCTACTTACGCATTCCCCGCGTGGTTTATTAGCTCTGCTTTTCACGTGTTCTTCGAGGCTTCACTCAAGGGCAACTTCCGCTTCGGATTGGTTGTCAGGCGAAGAATTGGGTATCATCCGGGCCACAATATCCTATACACTGTTGCAAGGGGAACCTTTGAGGAGCTGAAGCTGATGCTCGAAGTGGACGACAAGTGTGTTCTGGATATTTCCATGTTCGAGGGCCGCACAGTCCTGCACGAAGCCGTCTTCAATTCCAATGACATGCGCAAAGTCCAGCTTCTCCTCCAGCATGGCGCAGACCCAGACTACCAGGACGATAATGGGTATTCGGCGAAGCACTATGCAGCCTTGAGGAAGATCTACCACGATCGTCGCCCGGAAGTTCTTGCTCAGCTCGAAGAGGTGTTCAGCACGTCCAAGTTCATTGACGACTCGCTTGATCTTTCCTATCTCCACAAGGTGGCTGCTGGCATATACCCAGTGTCTCTGTCATCGGCGCTCCAGGCGCTCTCAGCTGCACCAACAATGGACCGAGAGAAACTGCGCCAGCTAGTCAACGCCCAAGACTGGTTCAAATCCACCCCATTGCACTACGCAGCAAAACTAGGAGACATCGCCGGGGTCCAGGCCCTGCTCGACGCAGGCGCCCGCTACGATATCGCCAACAAAATGGGTTCTCATCCTCTGGACCTCGCCTCCGTCCCTCCCACCAGAGACAGGCACGACAGCAATGCCCGCTGCCTGGACCTTTTGATCGAAGCGGGCGCGGACGTGAACGCGAAGAACCCGCTCACCCAGGCCGTGCCATTGCATCTGGTGGCGAGGCTTGGATACCTGAGTTTCGCACAGAAGCTGGTAGATCACGGTGCACGTCTCGACGCCATCAGCACCCCGACCAAGTCACCTCCCTTGGTGTTCGCCGTCGGGTGCGGCCACGTCGCCATGACAAGCTACCTGATCCAACACGGCGCTGACGTGGAGGCGACGGATGCTAGCGGTAGCAACTGCCTCGACACGGCCATCAAGTTCAACCGGCACGACGTGGCCGTCTTTCTCTTCGAGGAGATGCGCGCGAACCATCTGCACACCAGCAACCGCGGCACCATCCTCCACTCGGCGGCCAACTCGGGCGACGCCACCACGATGAACATCCTAGCAGCCCAGGACCTAGCAGGGCTAGATCCTTTGGCAAAGAACCTGCAGGGTCTCACGGCCGCGCAGGTCTTTGACGGTAGACTGATCGTTTCGGATCCGCTGCGGGAGGCTTTTTCGAGGCTCCTTGCACGGCTGGGGATCTTGTATCCCTGAATGTAGGATTACAAAAAGACGAAATTGCATAATTACACGGCTGTGAAATTATGAAGACATCAAACTGAAAACGAGGAGGTAGTTGATAAGATTGACGGCAGGACTGGAAGGAGTAGGGTAGGCTCTCGAATTGTGAACTCGGACCATGATGAGTTCAGTTCACCACACTGTCTGCACTTGGAACAGTAATTATAATTAATTATCGCATACAAAGCTAATAACCCATAATACTGCAGATGGAAAAAGGAATGAACAAAAATGGGAAATTACCGCAAAGTCTATTCTACAGTTTCTTTCAAGGACAAACCCGAAGGCTCTCGTTTCTCGTTCAAAATTCCATCACAGTGATTTAATAATTATCTCTATTATTCTAGTACCCCTTTTAATCACCGAATGGTCATTTCGGTTATAGGTTTTCGGAATGAAAGCAAACAATAGGATCTAAGTAACAACACTTTCAATCCTCGTTGACTCTGATGTCCTTCCCGTATTTGCCTGTCTAAACGTGCGGCACTCCAACGAGCTCGCTTGAACATTGAGTTTTGCTAAATACCAGTCAGTAGGCAGCCTGCTTCTGATTGGTCAACTGGAAAAGCGAGACGAGATGCTGGGGCCACATGAGGGGCAAATTTGCTACCCCCTCCAACAAACCAGTCGGAATCCATACACGACTCATCGGGTATGGTGTAGCGGTAACATCGCTGACTCTCACTCAGCAGCCCGGGGTTCGACTCCCCGTATCCGAATCATATGACGGCGGTGATGAACAGAGAATGTTCATCATTGTCCCCCTTTTTTCTGCCCCTGTTGTTTACTCGTGACATTTTGTCAATTGCTGGGATTTTGAGGAAGTTGCGACCGATCGCAATTTTGTCTGTTCCATTTTGATTGACTCGGTCGGAAAGGTACACAGAGTGAATGCAAAGTCAACCCTAACCCTTATCGATTATCAGTTGAGTCCCGCCCTTTGGCCCTGATCTTTTGTGACGGGCGATTGTTTGTTCTGGATTCAGGGGAAAAAAGGGGTTTGTGCGACCGCATTATTGCACCCAGGCTTTATTTGATCGCTTTGTTTGTGTTGTGTGTGCCGATCTGGTTCCCCTCTTTCACTTGCCTGGAGTTGGAGAGTGGACACACGTCAACATGGTCACCGTCAAATTTCCGTTTCCATGTTGGGCTCTGGCACAGCATGAACCCTGGAATGGGCTGGAGCCTGGGATGAAGTGCCGGGGGTTGGGGAAGAAGATTCCCGTTCCAGCCTCCAGGCTCAACCCGCGAGGGTCCTTTGCTTTGTCTAGACTTGAGTCCATGGTCAACACGAGATGCACCTTTGACGGCGGTTCCACCTTGGATGGGCGGTCAGACTGTCACTTGTGGACACTGATGACAATTCGAGATTGAGGAGAACCCAGCCACGGATGGTGCAAGCAATCAACAGGTTCATTCGTTTTGCGGCGAGCAGCCATGCCAAGCCAATGTGCCATGTCGTTACCCGACTGGTCAGTGGTCACTGCATCCGCTTCTCCCGCAATTGGAAACGACCCGCGTCTGTGGTTGGGATTATCTGGAGTTTGCTCGTTACATAATGCCTTTTCACTTTCTCTTTTGCTTTGTCCACGAGGAGTTTCAATTGCACGCATAATGGTGGGCTGGTCAGGCTTTCTCACGCGCGACAAAGCGAATGAAAAATGCGAGACCAAAACGTGCCGCCCACAGCACCTGAAAGAAAATGCGGCGGGCGGGGTGTAAAATTGAGCAATCGCTGTCGTTGGTGTCGTGAGCGTGGGCCAACCAGAAACAAAATCTTTCCAGCCCTGAGGCCGCTGGGTACATAGCGCCGAGCCATCGAGGTCCAGGCCTCTGCTAGGCAAGCCCAGGCTCACAGATCTCCGGAGGCGTGCAGCGACGCAGAGACCAATGAAGCCCGCCAGCAAAAAAAGATGGCGCTAACAGCCCCACGTGTGGGTGGGCATCCTTTCGGTTCATGACAAGCCAGCCTTGACAAAAGTTGACATTAGACAAGCAGCAAAGCCCTCGTCGCTCCTTCGCTCCCTCCCGTTGGAGCGGGGAGCGATCTGTCTTGGCATCGATCCCGACCTGGTGGGCCAGCAATAACCCGTGCTGGAGAAAAAAGAGGAATATTAGAACTTGGGTGGCTGACTTCGACAAGCAGAAACAACTGTCAACCTTCAAAATTAACAAAACAACACTTCCGCAGTCATCACGGCGCTGTCGCTGTTCATTGGACCCTTGCCCTGCGCTGACTGCGTGCGGCTGCCAGCCCTGAACCTGGAAGGTGCTGACCGACGAGAGGGTGGGAGACCATTTCGAAAGGGGAAAGAGTGACCCCAACCAGAGCGACTTGTACATACATATACTACATGTGCGAGCACAAAACCCACAACGCAATCCACCGGCACACACACGTGCCCCTGCTTTAAAACAATTCATGCTCTAACTGCTTTCTTTCTCTAAACAAAAAAAAAATCCCGACACAATGGGGGGCCCGCACTGGCGGCAGGTCGAGCCGCCTCCGCAGTTGGACTGTTGACTTATATCGTCACTCGCTGCCGCGTCCTTGCCCACGCCCACGCCTGCGCCCACTCACCAGTCTTTACTTTAGCCTGTCGGTCGCTCATTCCAACCACCATCGATCAAAACATACTTGGTACATACAATTAAAAGCCACTCCTTCGGTGGAAGGTGGCCACCGGCACTGGATATTTCTCGTAATTGGGACGTGTTCACCCGGCCGCTCAGACAGGACCTAGACAGGACCCAGACCCAGGATCAACACTGCCGTCTGTCTCTCGTCCTGCTCCAGCCATCCGTCCATCGATTCATCCTTCGTCCAGCCACGATATAATATTGCGAATAGAATATTTCTCGCACTTTTCGTTTCGATCGCATCTTCCGTTCCGCATGCCGAGGGGGTCAGTCTGCCCCCGTCATTTGGGTATATATACCGATGGTTTCGAGGTCAAGGCTCCAACATTACCATCAGCAGCATCATCACCACCAAAACAATAATAGCCTCCCCTCATCACACTACTGCGGTCGTCCGCCATGGTTTTCTCCACCCTTGATGCTCTTTTAGTTTGTCCGTCAGCTCCTCGTATGCTGCATTTTCTCTTCGTTTTCCTCGTCCTGACTCCTGTTGCAGTCTTAAGCGCGCCGCTAGCCCACCAGGGCGTCGCCGTCAACCACTTTTCTATGGGGGCGCGGGTTCAGACGCCCCTCGGGAAGGGCATCCCGTTGCGAATCATGCCCCTTGGCGCGTCCATCACGTGGGGACAAGCATCGTCGGACGGTAACGGCTACCGCAACGCCCTTCGCACCCAGCTCACCGCCGCCGGCAACCAGGTTAACATGGTTGGGTCTCGGCAACACGGCACGATGCGGGACAACGACGTCGAAGGGTGGCCCGGGTTCCGCATCGACCAGGTGCACGACAAAGCCGCGACGGCAGTACCCGCCTGGAAACCCAACGTCTTCCTCGTCAATGCCGGCACCAATGACGCACTCCAAAACAGGAACGTCAGCAGCGCCGGCGAGCGTATGGAAGCCATGCTCAACAGCCTGTACACCATGAGCCCGCGCGCCGTTGTCGTGCTCAGCACCTTGATCATCAACAGAAACCCCACGGCCGAAAAGCTCGCCGTGGAGATCAACAGCCAGTTCGCACCCCTGGCGCAAAAGCTGCGAGCAGCCGGGCGCAAGCTGGTCTTGGTCGACATGCATGGCGACATCGGTCCGATGACGGGCGACATGGCAGATGACACGCATCCCAACGACCTGGGGTACCGGAAGATGGCCAACATCTGGTACGCCGGTCTGCTCCAGGTCAGTAATGCAGGCTGGCTGCAGGCCCCAGAGCCGGTGACTGGCGTTCCGGACGATGGAGGGTCATAGCGCGATGCTTCGAAGGAGGGCGATTCCAGAACACGACCAAGTTGAACGCCGCTATGAAGTATCACGACGCACATATCGCCGCCGCTGCTGCAATTTTGCAGAGTGTTCTGCTGGCTGTGTAATTAACGAGCATTACTACGGAGTATTGGGTTTTTTTTTTTTTTTTTTTTGGGGGGGGGGGGCACATATATTTGTTTCGGATCGAGTCTTGGATCCGGGAAAAGAGCTGGGAAAAGACTTGGAGTGGGCGTTGTGTTATTGCTTGTCGCCATCTGGATTCAGGCGGAACTGGGCTGGCGAATATTAGACTAGTGGTTTTATTAGAGCTCGGCGCTTGGCGGGTGGTTTCATTATTGCACATAGTCTCGATACCGTACAATACCATTTGTATCCTTGAGCAATGGGCCGAATAACCATTCCCCCTGGCCCAAGTCTCCGTAGACTGACATTACAGGTGTGAAAATAAACATATGAAGGGGGAAAGGGTTTCCTTCAATCGGTCGAGTCGTCCATTGCACACAGTTACCATACAATCGCTGCTCTGAGTCCAATACTACTACAAGCTAGGTATCTAGCCTTGAAGACTTGAAGGCGTCTTGGCAGCTTTCGTGGAAATTCAGAAACAATAAGTGTACTCAATATATACCATGCAAAATTCCCATCATTGCTCAAAGGGACAAAACCCCAGCACCAAGCCTCACAGAGCAAGGGCATAATGAGCTCAGTTTGCCTCATGATGGAAAAAAAAAAGCAATTGCATCATTCTTCAACAAGAACCCCCCCTCCCCCAGAAACCGTGACGACTTTGATTCCCATTCAAGGCGGCAAGCGATCACTGCCCAATGGCTCTGTCATCCAACGGTTACTTCATAAGAAATTGAAGTGGCGATTTTCCGGCAGCTTCGCCTGTGGCGGAAAATGACATGAAAGCAATTGAAAGATGAAAATTGAGAATGTGAACGTACATTCATAGAAAATAGGGGGCCTGAAAAGGGGCTTTGGCGGGGGGGAGGGGGGTCAAACGTGAAGAGTCTCTCATCAGCAAGGCACCTGAGGCGACATCGGTCACTGTCATTATGCAACCTGATTTTGTCGGCAGAGATCATTATAGCAGATTAAAGTTATCCATTGCACGGTTAATACATGCTCTTTTTTTTTCTTTTTTTTCAACAAGGAAATAATGCATTGGGTTCAGTGGTGAGGAAAATTTCATCACGATGAAGTTGAATCCACGAAAAGCATTTCACCCCCTTATTATGAAAAGAAAGATGAAAAAAAGAAATAAGGAAATGATTTAACGTCAAAATAAGCTCACTCGACAGATTGATGCCAACAGGCCGGCTTGTCACACATGTTGTTGTCGTGACGCCCCAACAACAGAAACCGCCAAGAATGAGCCGTTTGTTGGGCATTTGACAGAGCGCCCAGATGGCTGGATTCATATGCGTCTGTCTGTCTCACATGTTGTGCACAAGATTAGGTACCTAGGTACAGTGGAGAAACAAAGCCACAGTGTAAGTGACGAGACATTGACGCCAATGGAGGTGGGATTGTTGATTGCACACCTGTGTGGAGTTTTTCCGACATGCTTTCTCAAACTTCCGCTCGTATCGATGATGTCTGCATGAAAATATTGACTTCCTTCACGTGGGCACGAACATCCCTCCTTACCTCCCTTGTATTACATCTTCATGTGAAGATGCAGCACACTGACAACCTTGTATATGCCGACATGCATAATGCAAGATAATCTTTCACTTGGTAAACATAAGCGGTCCGAGACTGCATCGATCATGAAGGCTTTTCGGAATCGAAGATACCTAAGAAATCGGAAGCAAGGGTGTCCATGCTGTGACATACCTTACCTTATACTTTCCGTCACTAATAACAGCGGGCAAGTTGGAATTGGCGATTGGAGGCATTTATTAACGGACCAAACGACCGCGTTTGTGGGCGAGGGGGTTTGAGAGAGTTGTGTTTACGCTAGAAGTAAAAGGGACAGCGTTGAATGAACTAAGAAATATCTTTCTCATAACCGGGTTTCGGCGTTGCAGTGAAAGCTTATAACCGGCAATGCTATTCGGCAAAGAAATCTTCTCGTCAAATATCACATAAAGATCAGACATATTATTGTTGAAGAATGATTGGTCTGGGGTAATTAGTTGATATATTTGATGATATTCCTCATATCACCGGAACAGCTTAATTATTGTCTGATTGAAAACAATTTGTTATACAATACAATCTCCAACACTTTTATCCTACACACCCGTATGCATATCGCTTCCACTTGGACAAAGAAACGAGGGTATCAAATGCAGCCCAAACGCTAAAACTCCAATCCTTATGTGTGCTGTGCTCTTCAAACCCCGCAAGGTCCGGTCGCTTGATCCCATTTGTACAATCAGGTGAACACGTTCCAAAATCAGTCGGAAGAATCCATATACGCCATGTCGACATCCATCGAGTCCTGGCTCGACACGCTCAACTGCCTGTAGGAGATATATAATCAGCTTGGCTGTCGCAAATTATAGTTCGTCAAATATTGGGGAACTCACGAGAAACGATTCCACCCTCTCGCATAGCCCTTGACACCAGTGACTCTCTTTTGCTTCTCGGCAGCAACCACGTCGGGAAGCCATGGCTCGCTGCCGGCTTCCCAGACGCGCCAGGCAGCCTCCTGAATCTTGGCCGGGTCCGTCAGGTCAAAGACGGCTGGATCGTCGCGCCAGAAGAGGAAGATGCGGCCAAACTGGTCGTAGACTGCTTGCAGTGTCGGGCTGTCGCAGGCGCAGTTGACTATCCCGGTCAAGATCTCAAGCACAGAGTGGACATCACCACATGTACTGCAAATCCAGTCGACAGGGAATGAGTGGGGGATCACGGCGCCGCCTCGGCCATCGCGGCCGTGGCAGTTGCGGCATAATTGGTGGTCGCATTCGCAGCGTCGGTTCTGCTCCGAGGTTGTTGTGGTGGATGTTGTTTGCTGGCACTGGCAGCACTGTCTATCTCTTGGCCCAAAGTGAGATGTAGGCTTAATGTAAGAAGGGGGTGCGGGAGGGGCCTGGATGAGGCCTGGGCTCGTCGTCTTTGGCATCGTGAAGTTCATTGTAGAAAAGAGGAACCGAGTCGCAAAAGTTGAAGAGAGGGGTAAAGTGAGGCCCAGAGACACGTATAGAAATAAGGCTGCGTGTGGTAGGGGAATCTGATGGTGGGGAATTGGCTGATGAGGTAGGTGGTGGCGGGTGTGGTTGCTCTTTACTGAGTGCGGTAGTCGGGACACACGGATTCGGCGATTTTGACTGAAATGGAGTTGGGGGTTACTCCGAGATTGAGGCCGGGACCCGGGATATATGTATGTATGTGAGCGGTTGGACAAAGAGCACCACCACTGGCAGAGACTGAGTTTGAGCTTGCAGAGAAAAGGCACGGTAGCACAGCTTCAGGATGATCGAGATGCGATTCACGGTCCTAGACGGTGGGAAAGAAGTCCGTGGGAACAAGATTGAAGAAACAGAGCCGAGCAAGAGACTATTTTGGCTTTGGTGCCTGAGCCACTCGGACCGGGCCCAGCCTTCGGCTCTCCGGATATCCTTAAACAGCTTGATTTAGCTCACCCAGGGCTTGGGAACAAGCTCAGGTCAGCTCAAGGAAGGGCCCAGAAAAGCAGCTGTTAGTGTGGGCTTGCGGACTTCCCCTCTGGCGTCCCGAGGAGTGCCTTGGATGGGTGGCCCCCACGCATATTCATGACACAATGCATGCCGAGTCTGGCATTTTTGCTTGAAGAAGCCTGCTGCAGATGCAAACCCACGATAGGCTCTGTAGCGCTGGGGGGCTGTCATGGATGCACAGGCAAGTTATGATCGCGTCCCGCCGGACTTGGTGTTGGTGGTGTTGGTGGTGCATGTTGCCAAACGAGGCATCGTCGTTTAATTCTGCTCGGATTCGCGATTTACTATTGTTGTTTCTTTGCAGCGCGATGAGAGGAATAAACAATACGCCCTTCTTTTCTTCCTCAACAACAGTGATGAATCCCATCATAGTGCAGCTAGTGGCGGGCGACGCTCACCGAATCTCACCTTGACCGGCTTCCCCCACTTGAAGGAGCACACACCGCGGAGAACATCAAGGTGAGCCGGAGCAAAATATCAGCATTAGACCCCGCACTCATCAGACAGTGTGTTGCCGGAATCCAAAGAGTGGGTAGCGGGGGGGCGGGAACAGGACACCGACGGGGCCCGACAGTCGTGTGCCCAGAGGAAGGCTGTCTGTCCTGCAACCGCGAGGCGTGTATGATGCTTGGATGATCCGAAGCCGTTGTGAAGAGAGAGGGCTGGGTCGACTGCGATGTGCCGAGGCTTTGCCCAATTCGCCAGAACCAAGCCCCTTGATGTTGAGGGGGAAACAGCACCAACTCCCGCGCGTTCGCCAAAGAGCTCAACGCGCCAAACAAGTTGGGTTGGTTACCTAGACCTAGTGCGCGCGACGCCAAACTCCTATTTCTGGTTTGTAATGGCCTAAGGAGCTCCCAAAAGGGGGATGGCGGGTGGCTGGGAAGAGTCGAGACAGGTCGTTCGCTCTGTTGGCAAGCTGGATTAGTTTTAGGCCCAGGCGTCGACCGGGCACTGATGTTTCCGTTCCTGAAGCTGGCAAAATTGGAAGAGTTACCCAACGCTTCGCGAATGAATTACAGGCGTCTCCCAGCGCCCCGTGGTGGATGTTCTCGAGGTGTCGGGGGGACAAGGAAGGAGCCCCCTGGAGCTGCGAAACCAAAAAAAAAGTCCGACCATCCTTGGCTGGCTTGGCTGATTCCCAGGCGGCAGGTGCACCCGGGGCTGCTCTGCATCGGCCCGTGTGGAGGAAGGTGCAGCAGCTTCCAAGATCTCGCGATGCAAATTGAAGGTTGAGCAAAAACTTGCATCGACCAACATCGCAATCAATGCACAATTTGCTTGAAAGCTCAAAAATATGGCCTTCGCATCTCTCCGTCTCCCATAATATCCTCATCTCCTCCTCTTTCCGGCTGAGATACGCACCCCCCACTTCAAATGCCTAAACCTGCCATATTCGCTGAAAGGTTAATCGCTTTGCCCAAGTTGCTTTGTGGGATGAATCGCAACAGACTTCTTGGCTGCTTTGCCAGTGTATGACCCGCCAACACGCCAGGCGATCCATGCCCGGTAAACCCGTATCTCTTTCCGGATTCCAGAACACCAGCCACTATGCGCGTGTTGCAGCACCCCCCTGCGACAGCAAGGATTTGCATCACATCGCGGGTTCAACGATCCAAGTCCCGATCTTGCCAAGCCCGCTCTCGCCCTCGCCCCTGCTTCCCGTTTCTCACCATGGCACCTCACTGACAACTGAATCCAGCCTTGCTGTTTCAGCGCTTGCCAAGGCCCGCAGATGTTGTTTTACACCGTTGCTACTTCCTCCTCCTCCGTTCTTGGCTCGAGCGAAAACCTACGCTGTGTATCCGTATCGTGGGCAAACATCCCCCTTGCCTGCAAGGGTTAACCCACTGCCGCTTTCACCCCAACATTCGCCTCACCAAAGTGCTACACAGGGGTTATGCTTGAAGTGATGCTTGAAGTGATGCTTGAAGTCAAGCCCAAATCTAGGCCCTCTTGGCCTTGATGACGATTTTCTTATATTATAATGGGCAACCTACCAAATAGGATCTTTTGTCTTTACCTTTTCTACTTCTGTTTATTTGCCAGTCCGACACCTTCGCCCTGACCTCATCATCGTCTCCGAGCAGTGCTCTATTTACATTCTTTGGGTCTGGTTACCTTTATTCTTCTTTAATAATAATATTTGTTTTTCTTCATCCCAAGACGATCTCTTCTTGCACTGCTCGAAAAACCGATACCATTCCTTATTCCGAATCGAATCATCAACCCTAACCCCTTTCTAAAAAAAATAATAACATGCGTTGCCAATCCATCCTCTCCGCCGCGGCGCTCTTCGCCCTCGCCAGCGCCCTGCCCCTGAACATCAACCTCGGCGCTTACTCGCCCGCCCTGGTAGTCGGTGATGGTGAAATCTCCTTCGGGGGCGCCGAGAAAGCCGAAGCCGTCGTCAACACCCTCCAAGGCGCTGCCACCACCAACGCCGCCGCCGTGGCAGCAGCCCCTGCCGTCGCCGAGGCCGCAGTGACGACCCCCATTCTCACCGAGGTAAGAAAGACCCAACGCTCCATCCCCCAGCCTAGGTAGCTAGCTGGCTTGCTATAAAAAGAGCCGAACGAAGCTCATTTCCATTCATTGAAACAAAGTAACCAACTCTTTTTTTCTCTCTTCTTCGCGAACCAAATCAGGCCGCTCTCCTCCCCGTTCCTGGTTCCTCAAAGGAACTTGACCCCCGCTTGCCGGAGGGGGAGGACGTCAAACCGGTCGCTCGCACCACCAAGCGCGACTTGGCAGGCTTCGACCGCGCCCTCCAGTTCGCCGAGGTGGCGCTCACCAAGGGCCCCAAGATCCAGCTCGGCACAGGCGCGGAAGGGTCCGGCGTCGGCATCATTGTCGACAATACGCCTTCTGGTGCCGCAGCGGCTGCTGCTGTAGGGACGGCCAACAATGGGATTATCGTCGGGAAATAAAATCGAACAGCAAGCGTCGGAGTGAATGGATTTCCAACGGAGTGTATATGCAGCTGGTGTTACTGTTTGGTGCTTCTTTTCGGGGTTGGACACTGCAGACTGGGGCGTTTCTTAAATTCTTAAAACACAATAGGCATTGGTCACGGCGATGAACCACGAAATTTAAAAGTATCATATCTTTTTTTTTTTTTTTTTTTTTTGCTGTGCCTGGTTGTTAGGCGCTGTCAGCGGGTGTGCATGGTAGAATGTGCAATACCCATCCCGGCTCGTCTAAAATGCCTCCCTTTTCCCATGATATACAACATAATTAAACATATACTGGCGCCAAACAATACAAATAAAGGTGGGCAAATTGCCGTGTATCATCTATCCATTTTTGCTTCATCGTCGCTTAAGCGATCCTCAGTACTCCGTGTCATCACCATTATCGTCGGCAAAGGGGTCAAAATCTTCCTGCACGAAGCTCTCCTCATAGTCACCACCAAACTGGGTGGAGGTGGCGTCAAAGTTGTCGTCGCCGCCTTCCTCGCCCGCCTGACTCGTGGTGGCGATGGCGGAGCCCTTGTCTGCAGGCTGAGTAGCAACCGCAGTGATGGCGGTTGTAGACGGGGCCGTAGTCGCGGCCGTTCCGGAGGCAGGGCTTGCATTGCCACGCTCATCTTCGCTATCACTGCCCCCGGCTTCGCTGCCGACCGCGCTGGGAGCTGCGCTTTGGGTCCCGACGGAGCTGCCACCGTCGTACATGCTGCCTGGCCCGCGCTTAGACATGTCGAAGACCGCCCCGAGACGTGAATAGTCAAGCTTGGTACTAATTCCGCGTGTACGCAACATGTTCTGGGCGGCCTCTTCTGCCGATTGTGCCGGGCCTGCCTGGCCTTCGCCGATACGAGGCTTCTTAGCGCGGTTGCGGCGCTGCTTGGGCGGCTCGTTCTCGGCCATCTTCTTGGTGAAGATCTTCTGCTGCATCTGGCGCATGTATTCCTTGTTGTGGTTGGCCCAAATCTGCTCTTTGATCTTGACCTCTTCTTCGCCCAACCGGCAGTACATGACTTCCGGGTCATCGGCGAATTCATCTTCACCAATGATCTCCGAGTCCGAAACTTTCGATGGAGGGGTGTACCGTGGGTCGTTTGGGTCGTAGTTTGGGGGTCGCTCGATTGGTGGAGTTTGCTCTTCAGTACCAACCTCATCAGTGGCAGTGTGATGACCGCCATCCGTGCCATCTGGCGTGGGTAGTTGGCCCGCAGCAGAAGCGGCAGCGGCGGCGGCAGTGGCAGCCTCCGCTTGCAGGCGTTTCTCCTCTATATCGTGCCTGACGACAGCAGTGGCTCCGATGAGTTCAGGATCGTTAAGATGGTCCTCCATCTCTTTCTCGAGGTTGGCTTCATCCATCTCCCACTCCTCGTTGATGGGCACTGGCTTCACAACCTTCTTTGTTCGTACTTTTTTCGGCGCTGGTTCGCCGTTCTTGGCCTTGTCGCCGGCCTTGTCAGAGGGCCGCTTGCGCTTTGGGCCTGGGATATTGATGCCTTGAGCAATAGCCATTGCCATCTCGCTGGTTGGGTCCATTTCTTCATCTTCGTCATCCTCCTCTTCTTCGGGATCAGCATACTCTTCAGCCAATGCTTCCAACTGCGATTCGACCTCAGCAGCAGCGGTTGCGATGAGAGACAGGTCATGCATTTCGGGAGTGGGAGCGGGCGTGGCGGGTTCAACGGGCCCTGGGGTTCTCTGCGGAAGTGGCGGAACAACAAAGCCATCTTTATCGATAGTGGCTGCAGGTGCGGGTGACGCTGAATGAGCAGGTGTCATGATAGCGTCGGCATCCGCAGCTGGTACTGCTGCGCCTTCTGCGCTTAAGAGAGATGGCGGTGACGCATTCGGTGCAGTCTTCTGCCGCTTGTCGCCGTGATCCTGCCCTTCTGTTGACTCATTAGGCTGGCTGGCTGCTGCCTGACTGAGCTCTAGGGCCTTCCTCTTCAGCCTCTCCTGCTTCCAGATGGATGGGGGATCCGCAGCGGTTTCCAGAAAGGCGTTGTCGTGGAATTCGCGGATCGTCATCTGGGCAGATGGAACGTTGGCAAACTCCTCCATACGCTCTTGAAGAGTGGTCATGGTGACCTTGGCAATGTATACAACCTCCCGGACGGTACGGCGGTAGTTGTGTGCTCGAGCGGCCATGATGAGAGCTGCACCGCAAATGCCAGCAGGCCGGCGGCCGTGGGTCATGTTGTCAAAGCGCATTCGGGCAGCAATCCGAACGGCAGACTCAGCAACCTTGTTGGTGTCATCGTAGAACTCTAGTCTACTGGCGAAGCGATAGATGAGGTCTTCCATGATAATTGGCTGGGTGCCCTCTCTCAAGTCCGGGAACTGAGAGAGGAATTCTTTGTAGCCTCGACCGAGAAGAAAGACATCAGTCTTGATGAGATCAGCCAAGTCGATCAGCATGATCTTGTTGTTGGTCTCTTTGCGGCATGCTGCATACAGGCAGATGGCGGCGACATTGTTCTTGCGGCGACCCTGGATAAAGTTGTGGTTGGAAGCAATGCGGTACAGGCGGTAGGCGCTATCACCAATGGATGTTGGGATCCTGAGCTCCTGGGTGAACTGTTGCAGGAGCGACTTCGATTCCCGGAGACTACGCTCTCTGGCCTCGCTCGCACCGCCGCCAGCGACCCGGCGGAAGGCCATACCACCAACCGAGCGGACCCCACCTTGGTCAGCAGCGAGATGGGTACCCTGGACAACAGCGGCACCGTTACCAGCCTCGCCAAAGGTGATCTCGGAGACGATGTTGCTGTCGTCGACGACTTGACCACAGCCATGGCAGGTTCCAGCCTGGACATTGGGGTTTCTGCAAGCCTTGTTGGGACAACGAAGGCGGGTGGGCTTAATGGTGGGGGCTGCGGCGGGCGAGTCACCGTTGGCGGATGATGCGGCCGAGGACTCCCTGATGCGGCGATCAAGACGGTCCTGGCGGTCCTTGATGCGGCCGACAGCATTTGGTTTCTTTTTCTTTGGTTTGCCACTGCCTGTGCCTATTGTCGGCGGCATCGTCCGCCGGGCTGTGGGAGACATGGCTGCTGTGACGTGGTTGCCGACTTTGAGTGTGGTGGATGGAGGTGTGGAAAGTAGGGAGAGAGTGAAAGCAGGGAAATTGAGTCGATTGACACTTGAGCCAAAGAGCCTCCAGTGCTCCAGTGGAGCTGCCCAACGAACCAAGCTCTCGTCCCCCACCAAATGTCCCTATAATGCTGGGTCCAGGTCCTGCCTCTCGGGACAGGGGGATTTGTTTTGTCCTTTCGCCGAGATGATATCTTCGGCGATCGTGTTCCTCCGTCGAGAGCGCCTCTCACGAATGGAAAAGGGGGTGTTATGCCATTGGTGAGAATCGGCGAAGCGGTGGTGATACTGGTGCGCGACGAAAATGCGACGCAGAAACTCGGTGAGGGGCAGTAAATTATGGTGGGCAAATGGAACAGGTTGTGGTCAAGCGGGGTGTGCGGTGGTGCCGAAAAATTAAAAAAAAAAAGCTCGGGCCACTTGCAACGGCGGTGAGTCACGGCAGATGCCTGGAGGGTGTTGGTTCGAATTGCACTTGGGATGGCTTTTTTTCTTCAATTTGGCAGTGAATGGATGCTCTTGATGCCAAAGGCACACAAAGGCACAGCAATGAACAGCGCTAATGATTTCCCATCAAAGAAAATGACCATTCAAGTTCTACGATAGAATTACGTTTCTGCCAATCATACTTGAGAACTCTCGAGCATTCCTCTGTTCAATTCCCAAGCCTCCCTCTGCTGATGCTAATGATGAAAGAGCGGAAGTGCAATATTGGGTATGTCCGTTGCGCTGATCGACGATGTCAGACGGTTTGCGGGCCGTCATGCCCGCCAACGTCCAGAGCACACTACACCCCGCAACGACTGAATGGAACATGCAAACATGACGACATTACGAACCCGCGTATGATCCAAAAAAAAACAATTACCAATAAGTTGATACGTAGTTGAATCAATATATTCTACATAAATATTCGGTGATTGATTGTATTGTCGAAACTATCCTTCACTTCCGAGACCCCTCTCCACACCCCAGTTAGTCAACCAAGCAACAGCCATCCGTCATCATGAGCTCCACCACTGAGACATTCACCATCACCGCTGCGCCAGGCACTGATATCTGGCGGAAGCCTCCCGTTGCGAACGTTTTCAACGGTATTCCATTTTCCTTCCTATATCATCAGCCCTTTAACAATATTCTTACATTGTTACATTGGCAATATATAGCACCGACCTTCTCCCCCGCAACCATCCAGTCCTCAGGCCCTCTCTTATCCTTCCTCTCGGCAAAAGCAACCTTCTCCTTCGCGTGGTCCGAACAATACGACCAGGCGGGGATCCTCCTCAGCTTCTTCTCTCGACCATGTTCCACGGCGGCACCCCAGGAAGACGCCGTCATCGCCACCACGACGGTGCCTACAAAATGGATCAAGACGGGCGTCGAGTTCTACAACGGTAAACCCATGTTGTCGACGGTATCATGCGACAAATGGGCAGACTGGAGCGTTGCGCCTTTGCTGCTGCCGACGACGACTCCCACTGAGACCACTGAGACTAAGAGGACGTGGACGACCATCTCGATCGAGAAGGGGACCGACGAGCACGGGACAAGTCTGTGGGTCTATCAGGTGCCCGAGGGCGGGGAGAAGGTGCCGCTGCGAGAGATCTGCTGGGTGTACGACACCGGAGCCCAAGACTGGCAGCTACAAGTCTCGGCCATGGCGGCGAGGCCGGACAAGAATGCCAAGACGGATCTAGAGGTTGAAGTGAAGGATATGGAGGTCAAATGGGCAGCGTAGATACAACTTTCCCAGTCTTATCAATACCTTACCTAGTATTACAGCGAAAACGCAACAATAGTCACATTCACAAGCAACAAATTGGGGACAGTGAGGTTGAGGTGGCCGACTCTCCCATTACCTAGGCCCCTCAAGCAGGGGGCGGCGTAGAGCCAAACGGAAATCGGGGACCGCTCCTCTAGGGAGCCGCAAATCCACACGATTCCGATGAAAAGAAGTAGAGTTCGTCAAGAAGTCGTCATCATCATCAGTCATTACAAATGAGTGATCGCCGTAGCTCTCTCCGCGCAAGCAGCTGGAGGAAAGAAAATAGTAAAGCAACCATGCAGGCATCTTCTCCAACCATGACCATCCGAATTTGTTGTCTGACAAAAGGAAGATTGCTTGTTGAGGTGCGATGTGTTTTTTGTAACGTGCGGCAGCGTAGAGAGGGAAGAAAGGTCGCGCCAGCCTGTGGTGTGTCGGTCATCCCTCTTTCGCTGTTCCTCCGCTCGCAGCCTTGTGTTTGTTTCCAGTCTGACGGAGCGGGTTTTGACCTTCTGAGCTCCTCTTTGTAGGTATTATCATCCCGAACGCCGAAGCCCACGGGAAGTGAAAAATAGCAAAAGAACAAGCCGAATGCCGTTGCCCTGATATCCCGTATCCAAGAAATTCCCATAAAGCGGACAGAGCCAAAGAAAAAAAATAATAACACAAAATCCATGGTTGTTTGGAAGATGGACGTCAATGAAATGCGGTAAAACGACGTGCGTGTGTGCTTGTCGAATTGTTTGGACGGCGAGAGCGTAGTGGAAAGCCCAAAAATCCTCCTGATTTGCAACCTGCCCTTCCCCTGATGTTTTTGGGTATTGCTTTCTTTCCATCATTCGACCAGCGAATTGCTAACCAACCTGATATCCAAAAGAGCAAGAAAACGACAGGGTTCCTGCAAAGCCAAAAAGCCAGTCCGTTGTCCCGAGGTATCGTAAAACAGAGAGAACAAAAGCAAGGAAATAAAAAGTCAGGAGAGCAGAGGGGAAGGTCGAGCTGCACATGTTCCTGCACAAGCTCACATCGTGTATCGGCAATTAAGCCCCCTCTCACTCCCCGTCTTGTATCAAAAAATTGGTCGGCCAAACCTCGAGAGAAGTGAAGTGTTTCCAATCTGATGCAAGAAGGAGGGAGTTTCGACGAGAAAGAGACCCAAACGCCGGATGTTGAGTTGAGCAGAGAAGACGCAGTTCCGTTAACCCATCGAATCGCAATCCCAAATTCCAAATCCCTGCTGGTATATTGATCCTTGTTGAACGCCTGCAGAACGCCAGAAACCTGATCCATACGCACTATTGTACAGAGCCGTAGCCCGTTAGATGGTCTTAGGGGTGCGGGCGTTGCTCGCATCGATGACATCGTCGAGGTGGTTGCACATGGCGACGAACAGGTCGAAGAACAGCTTTCCACTTCCCTCGCCGTACACGTCGCTGCCGCACTTCTCCATCTCGGCCTGCATGGTGCCGCTGCGCTTGAAGGTCTTGCGGCACCGGATGATGAGCGCCAGGTAATGGGCGCGCAGGCGGCTGTCCGAGTCGGGTGTATGCGCGTAGCAGTATTGCGCGCTGCGGAGGATTGTGCCGACATCGATGCCCGACTGCAACCCTTGCTTCCGCAGCGCCAGCCTCTTCAGTTCCTCGAGCCCGTAGCGCTCGGCGGCGCAGTATATAACCGTGTCGCGGAGCAGGTGCTGTCCGATGCTGGAGAGGTACACGGTCGCCTCAACCGCCGAAGGGGTCTGGGGGGTCTGCCCTGCGCGACCACCTCCGATTTTGGGGGAGTCATTTATCGTCGGGGAGTTTAGGGGGGTGGCCCGACGGGGAAGCGAATCCTCGAGCTCCCAAGAGTCGCGGTGCTTGTTGTGCAACAAGCGGGGATAGTAGTCGCCCTTGTAGAGGTACTCGAGGATGGCGCTGAAGACCTCGGGGTCCTCATCCGGAAGCGCAATGCGCTTGTTCTGCGCATCGAGGTAGTTGCCGCGCAGGATCTTCTCGAAAAAAGGGGCCTGGCACAACACATCCTCGTGCGCCGCAAACAGCCGCGCATCCCGGCCGACCGTCAGGGTGACGATGGGCGAGGGGGCGAGGGACTTGTCACTGGGTCTCGCCTGCTGCTGGTGCATGCGCGAGACGTCCTCGCCCGTGAGCGACCGTTGCAACTTCGACACTTTCTGGGGATCCCGAACGGAGCCCTTCCTCATCAGCCTCGCAGCCTTGTCAACGCGGTGTTGCGAATCCATGGCTGGCGGAGCGGCGTCCCGCGATCGGAAAGAGCGCTTGAACATGGACATGGCTGCGGCAGTAATCGGACGGAGCGTGATGAGGCCGTATTTTGGGGGTTTATTTATCGGAGAGGGCTCGGGGCGTGCGGGACGGTTCGAGAAAAAGACCAGACGGCAGCAAAATGGAGAGACAGAACGGGTCTGCGTTGCGATTTTGCCACCCCGGTTTCTTTCATCGGCTTGGAGAGAGCGACGAAACGAATGGAGGACCGAGAGGAAAAAGAGAGAAAAGAGAGTGACGCACAAAACGACTGACGGGGTCCGGGCGGGGCTGTCTCGGTGAGAAGACAACTCCAGCAGGCAGCTTTGCGACCCGTTGGTTGTGTGTGGAGGGGGGGGGGGAAAGAGAAAAAGAAGACGAGAGAATTTGGAGGGGCAGGCGAGATATTTGTATCGATGGTGTGGGGGGGAGGAGCTGTGTGCGCCTGGGCAACATCCAAGGATCGACAAAACAACCGGGGCTGGTTCGCAGGCGGGCTGCATGGGTGGATGGATCGCGCGCCATTGGCCTTTTGTCGTCATGGGTGTCTGTTTTTCTGTTTCTGGCATCGAGTCACAACATTACTCCTCGAATTGCGTGGCATCCTGCGTACTAACAGCGGGTATTAAGAATTGATGCACTGCTTCTGTTAATTGGAGCTGTACATGTACATACGGATACGCACCTTTGAGACGGAGCCCTGGTTCAAACGGTGGAGGGAGGCCTTCCAGAAAACAAACGGTCCCCCCTGTCAACGGTGGGGAGGGGCGGCTCGTTATCTGTTTGGCACATGTCGACGCTCGGGAGCCAACTCGAGACGTTCGCCAGCCTCGCCATTGCTCACCTCCCGTGGCCCGTGACTTGGTATCTTGCAAGGGCAAGGTGTTGAGACGCTGTGAAACCAATGCGAGAAGAGGAATCAACGAATCGAGAATCGAGCATGGGGTCGCTGCCCGTGACTGGGCAAAGGGCAGCCTTTGACATCGAAACAGCGAGTACGACTGTGGCACAGCCTCATTGCCAGCGCTTCACTCCAGCGCCAAGCCTCTGCACGTTTGCAAAGTCACAAACCCTCGCAGTTGTGGATTGGACGGTGAGCCGGCTTCATCGATGATCGCACTTCCATGATGGCCCTAGGTGCCTCGTCATCCAGCCTCTGCCTGAAATTCGATATCGAGTCACACACGAATTCCGAATGGATGCCTTGCGGCACCTCGGCGCTTTCATCTGAAGTGCCTTCGTCCGAAAAAAGGAACATGAAACCTGATTTGAAGATTTCCATCTGCAGTTAGGTCGGCGTCCCCACAAGATCCAAGACTTCGGTTGGAGGTGGGGCACAGCGACAGGGGAGTCCTTGGCGCTGTTCACGACGGGCCGTCAGAGAGACATGGCCCCCCACACTAAAATCTACTCCATCAGAGGTACCGCCTCACCATCATCTGTGAAGGAATGTGAACAATGTCAATGAATCACCGAAGTCCCAGGGCCGTCCATGAATACTCCTGACGACAGCAAGCTTGTAAAACTATTCGTCTATACCATCCGACGGTTCGCGGCCCAGTGGCCGTTATTACGACTCGCAGGCCCTTTCCCCCTTCCCTAAGACTACAACCATATTCCGACCACCCATTCCCCTTCACAAAACCAATATCATGACGCGCGACCTCATACAAACCTGAATAGACCCCCATGCTCTGACTCACTAGGAACCCCCGCAGGAACACTGTAAAAAGACAAGACGACTCTGAAACTCATGACAGAAACGAAAAGAAGAAGAAATCACCAAACAGCCCATCAACCACTGTCTAAGCGGGTGCTGACGCGGCTTGTCATTGTTGAGCTTGACGCTCGATCCGACTTTGACTGCGCTATCACAGTAGTACCAATCTCTTAGCGAGCCGCAATCGAACGCTGGAAATCCTCTTGGCCACCCAGATCCCGACCGCGAGGAACTTGTTGAGAATTGAACTGGCTCGGCTTGTCGTCCTTCTTCGTGAGACTCTCGCGCATGCCGATGAGTCCGTACATGAAAGCAAAAACTACCCAGGTTAATATGGTCAATGCCGCATGTGTTTCCATGGCAGGGATTGAGATCATGTTCCCCGGAGTCACTCACCTGTCGGACCCAGGCCAACGAACGAGCAAGCGTACGCAGCAACAATCTCCTTTTTGCCCATTGCCTCTGGGTCCATCCAGAAGAAAGCATAATGGTCGGTTACGATTTTGCCGAATGCAGCCCAGCCGAGGTAGCACGTCAAGAAGAACATGATGGCGAAAATGTGACTGGGAACAGGCTAGAGTGACGCATTCATCAGTACATGCTAGTAGCCCTCCACCACAAAGTGCGTTGTACTTACCACCTGGCGCTTCACGCTGTTCAGGACCAGAATCTCCGCACCGGCAAGAAGGGCTGTGATTCCCCACAGGTTGATGACGCAAAATGGCTCGAACCACCCATCGCCAAAGAAGCCGTCAACAGCTGCATCGTCAGTCAGCGAGATCATTACAATTTCATAGCACAGAAGCCCGAATATACCTCCCAACAGCTCCGCGTCGTCACCCTTCTTCGGAAGATGACCGTGGTCCTGTGGCACCAGCACTGTCCAGAAGATGAGCGTGTTTATGAAGACAACGACATGAACAATGGAGTAGAACAAGCTGAAGTAAATTCTCTTGCGCGAGCGGGCAGTCTGGACCGGTGGCGACATTTTGCGGAGGACCCTGGATTCCCAACGCTGGTCCTCATCCTCGACATCAGGGTAGTAGAGATGGGTGAAGCTCCAGGACTGAAAGCAGAAAATCAGCAAGTCAGCATATAGAAGCCAAATACTCAAAAGCCATTAGATATCAACAGCGTACAAAGGCAATGAGATGATAAAGCCACAGCAGGCCGAATGCCAAGCTCGAGAACTGAAAGATGATGCGCCAAGCGGTGTGGGCATCCTCCCCTCTGTGGTTTATCTTGTAGTCGAGGATCATGCCGCCGACAGCCGTCAGGTAGGCCAAAATGGCGGCTCTGAGGTAGACCAGGGAGCCTTGGTTCAACCAGGGCCATGGCGAATGGCAAACTCGGAGGAAGATGGACTACGATATGTCAGACATGACCTGAAACACCAGACGAAGGTTGTACCGCAAACATACGTGGTCCTGAACCTGGGCTGAGCCAAATGGTAGGACATTGCCTCCGCTGTCGACCAAAAGAGGCGAGTTGACGTCCACTCCAGACATGGCGAGAGATGTGCAGGAGACAGCTGGGGAAAGGCGTCAAGCGAATCTGAAACGATGGATCGTAAAGTAAACCAACAATGATGCTGCCAGGATGCTCTGTGCTACCAAATAAAAGGGTGAGGTAAGGTCTTGGACCAATGGAACCAGGTCAAGGGTGAAGAGAGAAGAAGATGCAACACAGAACAACTGGCGATGGAGACCAAAAGAAAAGGTGATGGGAAGAGAAGAGGGGCAAACTGGAGAAATAGAGGAAGTTTTTTTTTTTTTTGGAGCACTGGACCAAGGCCGTGGTACTCTTTCCTTGAAGAAATGATGATTTGCATTGTCAGGGAAGGCCCAACACACCCAATATTCCATTCGTGTTCAAAGTTCATGTTGGATGGTCTCTGTGAGAAGGCACGCTCAATGCCCCTGAGAGACGAGGAGAATAGAGCCAGCTCAAGCAGATATGCGCTTCTTACCTCTCCTTGCCTTCCTCATTGGATGAATGGCATGACCAGAACTTCCGTGGTCAACTGTGCCATCTCAAACTATCGTTCCATTTTGCCAGGTGCTGCATCTCAAGCAAGAGCTTGTCGACTTCGCGTTGCCTGCTGTTCCAGGGCCTGGAGCCTGCGATTTAGAAAAATCAGGTTCGAAGATCCAATGTAAGAAGCGAGCTTCACTGATAGTATTGACTGAAAGGGTCCAATGATCCAATCCAGAAACAGGGGCTTGATTTGATGAATGTTCTCTGTGTTGTCGACGTTTGGCGCATCAAAGTTGTCGCCAAGATCCCACCAGGTCGTGTAGCAGAATGTACCACCTGTAGCCAGCTGCAGGCATCCTTCCACGGAAGCCGCCCCACGTCTTTTTTCGCGCTCCAATCAGCAGCCGCCAATCCGCCAGCGTGGTGGTTTACTGTGTCCCTCCAAGGCTGACGATGTCACGATCGCAATCCAAAGCCAGTTTCCTGCCCCGAGACAGACAGCAACTGAACTCGGCAACGACACCGCACCGCGATTCGAAAACTTAACGCCTTTGTACCGCACTTCGATCTTGCCCGCCACAATGCTGTCCGCTCTTCAGAACCCGCGGCAGGCCGCTGCCCAGCTGATGAACTTTGGTCTGATCCTTTCGACAGCTTTCATGGTGCGTCTGCCCAAGTCCAGCTCCAGCCAGCGTTTCCTGCCTTCTGTCCTCCATGCGATCCAACCTCTATGGCATTGGCTAATCTGTTGTGCACGCAGATGTGGAAAGGTCTCTCTGTCATCACAGACTCGCCGTCCCCGATTGTCGTCGTGCTCTCGGGAAGCATGGAGCCGGCTTTCCAACGAGGAGACCTGCTGCTGCTATGGAACAGAAACATATTCTCCGAAACAAGCGTTGGCGAAATTGTGGTATACAACGTGAAAGACAAGGATATTCCAATCGTTCACAGAGTTGTTCGGAAGTTTGGGGCCGGGTTTGTTCTTCCCACCATCGCTGCCACATCGCGGGCTAACCAGCTATACGTAGGCCCGATGCGAAGCTCCTTACGAAAGGAGACAACAACCTCTCGGACGACACAGAGCTCTATGCGACTGGCCAAGATTATCTGGTCAGGAAAGACATCATTGGGTACGAACGAATGCCCAGCTCTCGTCGCGAGCTGTACAAACCACTGACGATTGAACAGGAGCGTCTGTGGTTTTATTCCGAGCGTCGGCTTCGTCACAATCCTCCTTTCGGAGTACCCGTGGCTGAAGACGGCCATGCTGGGGATAATGGGTTTAGTGGTGGTGTTGCAACGCGAATAGGACGAGCTGCTAGATTCGGGGACTTTCCTCTTCGCCGAAATTCATCTACCACCATTCTGCACAGCCGTGATTCCCCAGCCGCACGCCGCCTGAACTTCCACCGCCAAAGTGAAAGCCATACCATGAACTCTTTGGGGCCAAAACCTCCCAAAGTTGGTTGTCGGCCCGGAGAAACATGCCTGGTATTTAATCCTGTCACGAAAGTCGGTTGATTGATTCCTGTTGAATAGTGAGTCACCCAGGTACATGAGCCGTGCGACTGACTGCCTCGAAACGACCAGCTGCTTGGATGACTCCGAGTCCTCGTGTTCCCAAATCATGGGAATATATTTACTGAATACGGAGTACCTAAGTAGGTAGGTCGACAAACAGTGGAGACTGATGGCTGCCTTGAACGCCAAGGCGCCTCTTCGGGAGAGGCGTGCCGTTTTGGGGGCCACGCAGGCTGCATTCGTGATGGCGGGGCCTCTCTGATCCCTGAAGTCTGGGATGTAATTTTACTCTACTGTTGCCACCAACGAGCGATCCCACGATCCTTTCACTGCCTGTCGTCTTCTCCTCTGGCCGCGTTCTTTGTTTTTTTCTTTTCTCGTCGACGTCGCTCTTTTTTGCTTGTTCATGTCATTCATTTACTGAACAGGGGGATTCGTTGTGTTGAGGTCAAGTCCGTGGAAGGACAAAAACAAAAACAAAACAAAACAAAGCAATGGCGACCGAAACTGCCCCCGCGAACCCTGAGTCGGTCCCCACTATCGTCGAAGAGGTGCGGCAACCAAAAAAGCACCACTCGACGCCGCGAGAAGCGCCACCAAATCTGACTTCCAACCCGCCACTGCCGCCTCGTCGAGAACTTCAAGCGATCCAGCAGCCGTACTATGATGTCGAAGCAAAGAAGCATCCTGCGCCTATCGAGCCTATTCCAAGGCTGGTCAGCCGGCGATGCCAAATCTTCAAGCTTGGATGGGCAACGGTGTCCCTGCTCGCATCAACCGCGCTCTTAGGTGTTGCCCTCCACCTCGGTCTCAAGACCTCACCATACAGACAAGCTGGCAGTTCATGGGTCATACCAGAGATAATCCTGGCTTTGGTACCAGTACGTTTAAATCTTTAGACATCCGATGACCCTATCGTCGTCGTCTTCCTCGCCTGGAGTATGCATCACTGACTGACATGGACAGGCCGGCATTGCCATTATCTGGATAACCTTCAGCTTCCTAAGACAGGTGCTAAGCAAAGCACAACAAAGCATTGGGCCCGGCTATCATGTGGCTGCCCACTTAATCATATGCCTGGTAGCAATCGTCGCCGCGGCAGTCACCGGTGTTGCTGTTGGCCCCGATGGCGATACCTATACTTACAGGTCCGGTTATGCCCCCGTGGATCAGTCAAGGGACTTTATCCTTGAACAAGTCCTCCTCGGACTCGAGTGCGTGCTTATTGTTGTCCACTTCATTTTCTTCTGTCGGGCCTGCGTTGAGACGTCCCGAGAGAACTCGTCCAAGCCAAAGACAATCTACATCAAGGTCGCTGCCCCAGTCGGAGGACCCTATGGTTATGGCGAGGCCCAGGAGGCGGCTCTTCAGCAGGCGGCTCTCCAGCACGGAATGCGATATCCCAACCAGCCTTTCAACACATTCTACGCCCCGGTTGCGCCGAACCGGAACTCGTCGCTTTCTCAGCAGCGGCAGCAGGCTCCGTTCGAGTACTACGCACCGGTGCTCGACTCCCCGCCCGTGACGCAGAAAAGCGGTCACCCCATGTGGGATTCTCGGGGACCGGCCATTCCTCCCAGCAGGAGCCAGCGCCAGAAGAGAAACAGCAACAAGTCCCTGCCTCAGCCTCTGCCTCTGCCTCTGCCTCTGCCTCAGCCTCAGCCTAAGCATCAGGAGACTACACCTGTGGTTGCCACTCCCGTTGCCCCAGCGATCCCAGCCCCTGTGGTTGCAGCCCCCGTGGCTCCCGTTGCCCCAGCGGTCCCAAGCCCTGCGGTCGCTGCTTGATGAATTTTGCGTCTATTGGTGTTGGGGATGAGCCTGCGTTTGTGTTCGAGTGACGAGTGAGGGGATATGAGCATTAAACATCTTTGCATTTAAGATTGATCTGTTTATAATGACTGCGTGGATACCCTAACCAGAAAGGAGGCAGAATGTTATTATCTCGATATCTAAGCATAATTCTATAATAATTAGTAGTACTTTTTCGATGTTTATCTCTTTCTCATTGACGAACAAGGCCGTCTGTCGGCTTGGAAATGATGTTTCCAACATATGTTGATGCACCTTGTTTCCCCGCAACATATTCGCATCCTCCTTCGTGGCAGCCGAGGTTTTTTTTCTCTGGTGTGAACATCATTCTCTACAACTCTCTTGCTTGAGTCTTTTTTTTTTTTAATGCAGACATTTTTACCACACGATGTTAATGGAATGAGATGTCTTCAATATGGGCAATATTTCCAATCTTCTCAGTATTTATTTGGTGTTTTAAATACATACTCACCAACCTCATTCGGGGCTGGGGGGCGTAATTGGAGGTGACGCCAACAACTGAGTGACTACCTTGTTCACATGACATTACTCTCTCTTGTGATAACGCCAGGGAACAGACTAGGGGTGGTGGTGGTGCCATTCCCCAGGTTTTTAGTTCCCTTTACTAGCTCGCCCCCAATCAAGCATCATCCAAGGCCAAAGCATCACCAATTCCACCGCATTTGACATGCCCACCCCTTGGCCCTTGCCCTGGCCCTTGCCCTGGCCCACTTTTTAGTTTGGGTTTTGGTTTGACAATGGGGCATGTTTTTGCATGTCCAACCAACTTTGTTCTGGTTAGGGCTGAGCGGCGAAAACAACTCGTTCTGGCAATGCCCTCTGTTGATCTTTATGTCTTGGTAGTTGGTACGGCACATCATAGGTGGGTGAGCCCACAGACCTTGGATGTTTCTCCCCTTCCGAGAGAAACTAGGCGTCTTCTGCCTCCCTCCCTTCCGCTTTGGCCCTGACAGGTGTGCAGGTACTGCGCGGGGTAAACAGGATGGGTGTAGGTCCTAGTTCTAGTACGGAGATGGCTGGCATACTTCTTGCCTCGGCGGTGAATGTGATAGGACCTCGGGCGCTTGTGATGATTATGTTGAGGTGTATGTATGGATGTTCCCATCTTATCTCTCTTAAATATACCTACCTCACTAATTATTGCGTGAAGATTGCCCTGCCTTTCCCGCCCTCGCCCTCTCACCAGTGACCAGCAACGATGAAGTTCACATCCCTCTTCGCGCCTCTGGCATTGGCAGCCACCACTGTCCTCGCCGACAGCGCCGCCATCGTCGCCTCGCTCTCAGCCATCGAAAAGTTCACCCTCCAACTCCAAAGCACCGTAGCCAGTTGGAAGGGCAACTTCCTCGGCACGCTCCCCATCATCACCGAGAGCACCTCGCTGCTAGCGGCCATAAAGAAGGCCACCAAGACGGCCCAGGACAGCGAGGCGTTCGACTTTCTGGGCGCCCTCGGCGTCGCCCAGGGCACCATCTCGCTCGCCAACAGCGTCAACGCAACCATGACGACGCTTATTGCCGCCAAACCAAAGTTCGACAAGCTCCTCCTAAGTCCTATTATCATGGTCAACCTTGGCTTTCAAAAACATGCTACCACGGAGATGAGCAACGCGATTATCGCCAAAGTGCCAGCCGATTTGCAGGACACGGCCAAGGCGCTGGTTGCGCCTATCGATGCGGCGTTTGAAAAGGCCATTGATGGGTTTCATCCTTTTTGAATAACTGGTTCTACTACTGCTACGTGGGGCACGTATGCCTTTGCCTAAGAGATATAAATGAAAAGATATATGATCCGCAATGCCCCAATAGCGGTGTGATGGTTTCCAAAAGACGCCAAATGAAAACAAGGGTAAGTCTAGGGGGTTATAGGCAAGGGGCTGCCAGATTCTTTTTGATTCAAATGTTATTATATATGATATGAGAATTTCACATTTTCATCAATCCAAGTTGATTTACGAAAAGACATCATGTTAGTCACTATCGCAGCCATTCTCCAGGCAGTTGCTGAATTTGAAGTTCAAGTTGTTATAGCTCGCAGTCACTTAATTATTGGATGAAACGGTACGTCATTTGCTCGTCAGAGTGGGGTATAAGTTGACCAGGCCGAATAAACAAGTTATTACTCAAATATAACAAGTTGATGTCCACGGGTATCCCTAGCGGCCTGTGCCCACCCAAAACGATCTGGCGGAATCCTCGGGGTAAATCCGCCTCCCCAACTGTAACTAGGTCAGTCCGATCCACATACTCGCAAGGAATTAATAGACGCCCTGATTCAACAGTTGTCGATCCGATCGATGTATCAACTTCCGATGACTGAACCTAAAAAACGAAGGGAACAATTAATTTGAATATTTCTTTGCACTAATCCAGGGAGAGCAAATCGGATCAACCGATCTCCAACCAATATCAAAAATAGACTCAGAATAAGCTCTCCCTTAGACGGGAGCTAGGAAAACTCAATCTGATCTATAAAGTTACCAACCCACATATATTCCCACCTTTTCAAGGCGAGTTCCAATCTTGGAGAGTCCACTAGCTTTGAAATGGTGAGTTAACTGACTAAGGTAGGGGTTTTCATAAGGTGTGGCGTGATATAAAAGCATCATCATCATTGATTGCCCCAGCTCTCTTTGTTTCGATGTTACTCACGTTGTGTGTTCCGGATACTCAACAACATTAATCACGCACTCAAACAATTATACATTACACTACACGCACACACCCATTAACCGCCATCATGTCCTCCCATAAATACCAACCAGACCACGGCTTCACCGGTCATGTCAGCGACGACTCGTACGTGTCCCGCCCGGGGCACAAGCACGATCACAACCCGGTGGTTTCCGACTCGGGGCGCGTTGAGAAACCCACCGATGAGAACAAGGCTAATTCGGATGCTCAATTGAGTGGGTTTTCACTTTTCTTTTCTTTCCTTCGGGGGGGGGGGGGGGGGGGGGGGGGGGGGGGGGGGGGGGGGGGGGGGGGGGGGGGGGGGGGGGGGGGGGGGGGGGGGGGGGGGGGGGGGGGGGGGGGGGGGGGGGGGGGGGGGGGGGGGGGG